>JAJPUD010004447.1:43275-152845 GCA_023553655.1 Myrmecobius fasciatus
GATGGAGAATGGAGGGGGAGGAAGAAGAAAAGAGAAGGAAGAGAAAGAAGGGAGAAGGATAAAGAGGAAGAAGATGGAGAAGGGAGAGGGAGAAGGAAAAAGAAGAGGAAGAGGAGGAATCTGCAGTACGGCCTTTTTAAAATCTTTCTCTTAAAAGTCACCCTCCTCATGACCCCACTACTTCGCCATCCATCTTGATTCACAAGCTATATCCCGGCAGTGACAACTTCATCTGAAGACAGGATAAATAGGAAGAACATAGAAAAATACGGGGCGGCGGAGATAAGCTGTGCAAAGTAGAGTGAGCAGAAGCAGGGAGCTCTCACACGTAATGACAAAAATCCGAATGGAAATAACCCCCAACCCTTCCAAGGTGAATGTGTGTAATCACGGAATCATTCTAATGATCAGGCTTGGACAAAAAGAAGGCCGAAACCATGTACTTCCCTTCCTTCTTTGAAGAAGTGGGGGACTACAGATGTGGAATACTGCATATACTGTCAAATCTGCTTGATATGTTAGAACTCCTGATTTTTCCTCCTTTCTAATTCCTTGTTACACAGGGTGACTCTGTGGCCAGGGAAGGATACGGAAATGAAGACGATTTAAAAACAAATCAATAAATTAAACGCAAAACAGCTCTGTAAAAAGGAAGGGAGGAATTGAACGAGGTCACATGTATATGATGCTCCATAAAATAGTGGCTTAAAAGGCAGAGAGAAACCAGGGTTTGGCATTAATCTCCCCCACGTCCACATTGGAGGAAGAGTTGAAAACAGGGGCCTAAAAACAAGGGCTGGGGCTGGTCTCTGGTATCCCCGCTACCGTATCCCGAAAGACTCCACCTGCAGGTGGTTCTGATGGCGGGGGCCAAGAAGGCGAACTGGACTCCGCCTCCCCAGGTGAGGGCCCTCCACCTCATCGTAGAAGATGGCCAGCCCTAAGGGCTGCTGTGAGGACCAAATGGGACGTTTGTAGAGGGCTTACCAAAGGTGCCACATAAATGCTTGTCCCCGAGTCCTGCTGCAGCCAGCATTTACTTCCGACCCAGCTCCTTTATTGTGGCCTCTTATTGCTCTGCAAGCCATAAGCAGGCAGGCCCCGTCTGCCCAGCCGGAGCAGCGTGGCCTCCCTGCCTGAGGCGGACACCGCGGATGAGGGCCCGGCGGATCTAATCCCAGCTTTGTCACTGACAAGCTGCGAGTCTGGCATGAAGTGTCTCCGCTCAGTTTCTTAATCTGCAAAAATGGGGCTGACAATGCCCACCTACTTCACAGGGATCCGGGCGAATTAACAAATTAACACCTGTGAAGTGCTTGGGAAATACGGAGCCCTGGATGGAGAGGGAGGCCAAGCGGAAGCCGCCCGTTATTAGGCAAGTGCTGCTCCTCACGGCAGCCCCCGGGCGCGCCGAGCAGCCAACCGACGTCCCGAAGAGTGTGTCCCGGCACCACAAATGGTTAGCGCTTCTGGGATGAGGCGGCGGGGCTCATGGGCTCTGGTCATCTGCAGACTGAGCCCGCGGGGAACGTGTCGTCTCTGTTGTCATCCTCATCACCCCCATCCTCCTCCTCATCCCCATCCTCCCCATCACCACCATCATCATCCTCACCACCGTACCTACTAATGGGGACACTCAGAGAAGACACCCCATTCTGAGCCCCCTCCTAGCCCTGACACCCCCTGTTCTCAAAGTCCTTTCTCATTCTTGACAGCCCCCCTACTTCTCCCTCGCCAATTAATCCAGGGAACAACTCCTACACAGTAGCGCCATACAAGCACAGGGATGAGCACAGAACTGTTCTCGTTCACAAGATCTCCCTAGCAAGACCACATATAAGCATGGAAGGCATAGATAAAGGGAAAAACTACCCACAGATACAAAGGCCTTGAATCAAAGGTAGCAGAGAGGAAGGGGGGGAGGAGGGATCTCCTTCCAGGCCCAGGAAGATGGCCGAAGGGGACTGGGGGGAAGGTCCACAGGGAAGAGGAAGCCACTCTGGCCACATCCCAGCGAGCGGGAAGGAAAGTCGTGTCCAACAAGGCTGGAAAGGCAGGAAGGGCCTGCTTGTGAGAACTTTAAGTGGAGTTTACCTGGGATCCCAGGGGCAAGGGGCAGCCTCTGGAGCTGAGTGGGGGAGCTCCGGGATCAGGTCTGCTCTTACAGAAAGCTGGAGAAGGGAGAGACTGAGGCAGGGGGACCGAAGGGGAGGCCAGGAGATGACCGGAGATGTGCAGATACAGAAAGGGGTTGGAGGCAGGAGAAGCAGTTGGTGTTTGTGCTCTCTTGTGGATCAGCCACCCTTAGAAGGCTGCTGGCGCCTGGGGAGCGCTTGTGACTGATGGGTCTCCCTGTTCCCAGAACCCTCTAGACTCTGGGCCATACGGCCTGTGGGTTGGCCCCTCAGATTCCTCCCAGCTCCAAGTGGGGCCTGCTGTTCCCAGAGGCCCAGGATCCTCCCCCACCCCCAGAATGCCCAGGAATGAGGGGGAGACTGGAAGCTGAGAGAAAGAGATAAAGAGAGAGAAAGAGACAGAAAGACAGAGACAGTGAGAGAGACAGAGACAAAAAGACAGAGGCAGAGAGACAGTGAGAGAGAGACAGAAAGACAGAGGCAGAGAGAGACAGAGACGGAGACAGAGACAGTGAGAGAGACAGAGACAGAGACAAAAAGACTCCTTGAACGTAGTGTCTCGGGCTCTCTCCTGTCTTTGGCAGGAGCAGGAGGTGGATTGGAGCTGGAAGGGAAGGAAGACAGTCCCGGGTCTGGTTGGAGAGGGAAGCTCTCTTATTAAGAACGCAAAGACCGCCAAAGGAGCAGCCTGGGAGCCACCCTGGACCTCCCAGGGATGCTCTCCATAGTTGGATGGCACGCCTCTCTGGCATGCAGACAATACTGTGCTGGGAGGGATGCAGCCAGGACCCCAAACAGCCCGACGAAGCAGAAGGCCGGGTCACGCTGCCTTCGGCAGCAGAAATCTTACACTTGGGCTAAAAGCAAGCTGACTCAAGAGAAAGGAGGCACATGTGAGCAGCGTGTGCCAGGTCAACACTGGGCTTCTGGGTCTCAGGGCCGGGAGGTCTGGCTCCTCAGAGCGCTGCCTTCAGTTGGGGGTCTGGTGCTCCGGGCAGGGGCTGGACAGCCTCGAAGGGCGGCTGGAGACCGTGCCAACCGTGCCACCGGGATACAAGAACTGGGAAGCTGGCTCACCCTGGAGAAGAGACAGGCAGAAGCGCCCCAAGCACAGCAGGGCCCACTCTGGGAGGCCCCTGGTCTGCTAGGAGGGGATTCTTCCCCAAAGCCCCTTTATAGGCCGTGATTCTAGGAAAGCGGATTCCTGCCTGCCTCACTTGTGCATCCGTGGCCTCCAGTCCCAGCTGCTGGGCCCCCTGGGCTCGCTGCGAACCCACCTTTGGACTGGAGTCCTCTGTGAAGCTTGAGTTATTTATGTTTTATTTGTTACCTGACCATCTTGGTGGTTGTTCTAAGTAAGAAAAGTACAGCGTGCTATTTCTGCTTTGCAGCAAGCGACGCTGAAGTCCGCAGAGGTCAGATGGGCCCTGTCTCTGGTCACCCGGAGCCAGCCCTCCTGAGGCTGACGGTCTCAGGATCCCTGGAGGACCTCAAAGTCCAGATGAATATAAATCTGAACGTTATTTAAGGCTCGTGAGCACTGCCACAAGTACGGAAGGGGAAGGAACAAGGTCTGGCCACCACCTGTACTTGACTGCAAACTCTTCCCCCATCTCAGCTTTCTTTTCCTTCGAAAGCAAACCGCTGTTGAAAAGCAGCTGACAAGGGGCTCATCCTCCGGCTGAGCAGCAGCTCAGGCTGTGGCAATGCCCCAGTTTGCCCACATCTCAGTCAAGAAGCAGGAGCTCTCAGCGTGGTGATGAAGCCGAGGAGGGCACAGAGGTGAGAGCGGGGCTCTTATCACTCCGAGACCCAGTCCAAGGAGGCCGACCCACAGTGGAGGGGAAGGGGTCACCGAGTGGCTTTCAAACCCAAGCATTACCTCAGGTACTCGGAATGTACAGTAATGAGACCGAGCCATCTGGTTTGGATTTACGAGCGCACTCGCAGAAAAAGGAAAAAATCATCTGTGCCTTTTGCTGTTTCTCCCTCCTTCTCGAGGCCGAGACCCATTTCTTCTTGTGTGATCTTTAAAGACAATCAGGGCTGAGAGACTCCACAAGGTGGGTCCGAGCTGCAGACTCTGGGGATCCCCAAAGAGCCCCACAGAGCTGGATGGGGAGCACGCTCTCTCCCAAGAGCTCAGGAGAAGACATCTAGGATCTCCTCCTCCTTTCATCAGGCAGATAGCGCCCTCCTCATACCTCCTCCCTCCAAGTCCTTTACACAGCAGAGCCACGAACCACGCTAGAACCTTGCCTTTGAATCCCACGGACACTGGTGCCGCAGGCGGGCGGTCCATCTGCTCTCCTTCCCTATTTAAAATAAGAAGTTCCAATCCCTTTTGTTTTTACCTCAATTATTTATAGGAATATTCTCCTTTCTTCCCTTACAACAAGAACTAAGTAAAAAAACACCCAATAGTGACGGCAGCATTCTGTTGAGGAGAGAGAATGGGTAACTATTGGGGAACCTTCGGGGCACTGAGGATTTCAGTTGTCTTCCCCTTTTCATTTACGCTGTCGTAGTCACCATACAAAAGCGTCCTTCTGCTTCTGCTGATTTGAGCAAAATTTCTGATGTTTATCTGTGATTCCTTATTCTCGGTGGCACGACCAGTCTGCCTCATTTCCAATAAGGTCGTGTGCCTTGATGAGGTCTAATTCATAGAAATCTATTTTCTCTCCCTCCCATCCCATTAAGTAAAAAAAAATGCAAATTGCTAGTAATAAATATGCACAGTGCAGAAAAATAAATCCCCTCATTGGCTATGTTTAAAAAAAAATACACGGCTCATTCTGGAGACTGAATCCATCACCTTTCTTTTGGGATGTGGGCAGTGTGTGTCATCATTCGTCCTCTGGAATAGCGGTCGCTCATCGCTGATCACAGTTCCGATGGCCTTTAAAACTGTTTATCTAAATTGTGATGTTCCTGTATGATTTGATTCTAATTCCTTCTTCATGTAAAGGTCTCCAAAATTGTTCATTTTTACAATGGTGATGCTACAGAAGAAATTGTTTTTCTGGGTCTCATTTCATTCTGCACCAATTAATAACATTTTCCCCATGTCTCCCTAAAGTCATTAATTTCCTCGTTTCTTCCTTTCTTTTTTGACCTACATTTATTTTCTCAATAGTATTTTCTTTTTCAAATATGTGTAAAGATAGCTTTCAAAGTTCATTTTTGTAAGATTTTGTTTCTTTTTTTTTTCTCCCTTTCTCCTTTACCTCTCCCCAAAGCAGCAAACAATCTGGTGTAGGTTATACATGTACAAGCTTTTTAAATGTATTTCCATATTTGTTCAAATTAAAAATCAGATCAAAAGAGAAAAACCATGAGGAAAAAAAGCAAACAAATAAACAATCAAAAGGTGAAAACAGGGGCAACTAGTGATGCAGAGGACAGAGTACCAAGCCCTGAAGTCAGGAGGGCTTGAGTTCAAATCTGGTCTCACATTTAACCCTTCCTAGCTGTGTGACCCTGGGCAAATCACTTAACCCCAATTGCTACAACAAAAACCCAAACCAAACATATGTTTATGGTGAAAATAGGTCTTGCTTCAATCCACATTCAGTCTCCACATTTTCCATCCCAAGTCAATTTATTTCCTCATTTCTTACAGCACAATAGTATTCCTTACATTCCTATACCCCGATTTGTTCAGTCCTTCCCCAACTGATAGACATCCCCTTAAGTTTCCATTTTTTTGCCGCCACATAAAGATTTACTAAATGCTCTTTTGTGCTTACACTTTTGGGTAGAGGGAGACCCAATAGTGGTAGCTGGGCCCAAAGACCTGGACCTTTTAGTAACATTTTGTGTTTGTGTGCAATTTGCTTTCCAGACTGCTTGTACCAATTAACAGCCCCCCCTCCCCAACAATTCATCAGCATCTGGCTTTTCCCATAGCCCCTCCAATAAATGCCATTTCTCCTTTTCTCTCATTTCTCATCTTTGCCAATGTGATGGGGATAGGAACCTCAAAAGTGCTTTCATTTGCATTTCTCTAAGTAGTGATTAGGAAAGTTTCTTCACCTGGCAATAATAGTGTGGGATGGGGGTTCTTCTCCTGAAAACTATCTGTTTGTATTCTTAGACTGGTGGGAAATGTTCTTATTCCCACAAACTGGAATCAGTTCCTTGGCAATGAGACCTTTATTAGAACAACTTACAGTAAAAAGTCTTTTCAGTTAGTTGTTTTGCTTTTAATAGTAATGAATTGCTATTAATATTAATTAATTTAATACTAATATTAATTTAATGTTTGTGCAGCTCTTAATTTTTATGATGAATAATTATTTTATTATTAAATCAAAATTATCCAGTTTTTCTTTTGTGATTTTCTCTTTTCTTCTCCCCATAGATATGGTGGGTAGTTCTTTCTCCCCATTCTCCCCCAACCTCATTTCTCTAATTTGTTTATGGTGTGACCTTTTAAATCTGGCTCATGTATCCATCTGGTCCCCTCTTAGTATAAGATGTGAAGCTGTTAAACTAAATCTAATTAATTCCACAATACTATATGATTTTGGAAAACCAAGAGCTAGCCTCACATGTAACAGAGATAAACTAGAATCTTTTCCAGGACAGCTGAGGGGCACCATAGTGGGTACAGCTCTGGGCTCCTCTTCCTGAGCTCAAATCTGGCCTCAGATACTAGCTTTGTGATCCTGGGCAGGTCACTTCACTCTGTCTGCCTCAGTTTCCTCATCTGTAAAATGAGCTGGAGAAGGAGATGGTAAGCCACTTCAGCACCAACTGAACAACGAAATCCTGTCCCCAAAAATCTGAATTGAAACAACGATGCTCACTGTCGTCCCTTCTACGTACAGACGCCTGCTACTGCCAGGAGATGTGAAAAAGGAGTTCAGGGAAGGCCACCAGCAAAGAAGGAAGAAGTCATCTCTCTGCAGGGATGAGGTGAAGAACTTGCAGACCTTGGGGAGGCAAGTACAAATTAAAGAGCCTGAATAACTTCAGCCAAGCTGCGGGCCATAAAAGCAATCCGCACCAATCATCAGAATTCCCATCGATAAAATACAGCAGGAAAAGGAGCTTCAGAACAGATCACTCAACCTACAAGAGATGTACAATAGTTATAGAAATATAACTATGAGCAACTGTTTTCAGAAACAAAGACAGACCTAAGACAATGGGAAAACACGCAGCCCTCCTGGGCAGGATGAGTCAGTATCCCAACAAGGACACCAGACCTAAATGAATTTACCTGATCGCTGCCACACCAATCAAGCTACCAGAGGATTACTGTGCGGATTTATTGGGGATTGGGCGGGAGGGGATGGGGGGTTTGGTGCCATGTTTTTTGGCATCTAAAGAGAAGGGCGCTTAGAGCTGCCGACATTTCGGTATCACTGGAGCGGGACGCAGTCTGTTCTCGTCTCCTTTCGGCTTGGGGTCCATCTTCTTGGTTGCCCACGCCGCAGCGGGGGAGAGCGGCGCGAGACAGAGCGCCCAGGCAGAGCTTGCCAGCAGAGGGACAAAGGCGCGGGCCTTCCTCAAACTTAAAACAGAAAGGCACTCGCTCGCCTGGAGGTGGGCTTGCAGCCTGACATTGAATTCAGATGCACGGGATCGACTTTCCTCGTCTCTCTTGTTCGGGCCCCTCCTGGAGATCGCCGTGCAGCAGAGATGACCCCACCGGCTGCTGATGGGGGGCCCTCGCTGCCTTCCCCTTTAATGTTCCCCGATGATGGCAGAGGCCCCTCGCAAGGCCCATCCACACACATTTCTCTGACAAGTCTCTGCTTTTGCCTTTCTGTTTTAACTTTGAAATTCATTGATACATTAAAACTTTAGCTCAACACTAGAATGTGCACTATAAATTTAAGGTTTAAGTTCAAGCAGCTGTTGGTCCCTGAGCTTCAAGCTGGTGCAAGAGAGAAAAGAGGACCAAGCTAAGGAAAGGGGCAGCAGCAGGGGCTTCTTTTCTGACAAGGAGGCCCCACGGGGCACTCTTTGGAGAAGCAGCCTGAAACCCCAGTCCCTGGCTCCTCGGCGGCACGGGGCTTACACCTAGAGGGATCCGAGGGGTCACGGACTCCAAAACCTTCCTCTGGGATAAGGAGGCCAAGGGTGGGAAGGCTCAGCAGCCCCCACACGGTGCAGAGCCAGGCCAGAATTTGAACTCAGCTCCCTGGACCCCAAATCATTTACACAGTGCCTACTGTGTGCCCTGCACTATGCTGAGAATAACAATAATAACCAGCATTTATATAGTGCCTACTGTGTGCCAGGCACCCTGCTGAGAGCAACAGTAATGCTAATGAGCATTTGCATACTGCCTACTGTGTGCCTGGCACTGTGTTGAGAATAACAATAATAACCAGCATTTATATAGCACCTATTGTGTGCCAGGTGCCATGCTGAAAACGACAGTAATGAAAACCAACATTTACACAGTGCCTACTGTGTGCCCGGCACTGTGCTGAAAAATAATAATGACAACCAGCATTTATATAGCGCCTACTGTGTGCCAGGCAACATGGTGAGAATGACAACAATGATAACCAACATTTACATAGTGCCTACTGTGTGCCAAGTACTTTAAATAATAATAATAACGATAAACATTTCTACAGTGTCGTCGATGGGCCAGGCACTTCATAAATACTTAGCTCATCTGATCCACACGACAAGCCTGGGATTATCCCCATTTTACAGATGAGGAAGCCGAGGCAGCCAGCACAAAGCGACTTGCCTGGGCCGGGCAGTCAGGAGTGTCTGAGATGGCAATGGCCTGCATCACAGAGAGTGGGACTGAGCAGCCCGGCTTCCAGAGGCCCGGCCACCCTGAAGTCTCGCGCCCTTCCCGACTCCCACGTTAGAATCCCTATTCAGGTTAATTCCATTTAGCTTCCGCCATATGCAAGGTGCAAAGAGCCTGATTCTCCCTGGGAGACTCCACCATGTTTGAAAGGAGACACTAGTACGTAGGTACAAGGTAACCGAGTGACCACCAATGGAGGGGAGATCAGAAACATTTGTGGAGGAGGCTGTTGGGCAGGAAGGGCTCTGGTCCCCCCAGCTCTGATGCGCCAGCTCCCCTGCATGTGCCTAGGGTGGTGCAGCTGGGATGGACAGTCAGTAGAAGGGGGCTTTAGTCCTGCCTTTGCCACTTACCCTGCAGGATGGCCCTGGGCCGCAGTTGCCTCATTTATGAAATCAGAAGGGCAGTCCGCCCGATGGGAGTGCTCTGAGGAGGGGGGAAATGGGCCCTGTGATGCCATCCTTGTCCCGAACTCCCAGGTCAGGATGGTCCCTCCAGAAATTCAGCCCAGCTGCCTCAAAGCCATTTCTGGAGCGCTGAGGGGCCACGCAGCCAGGCTCCCCCCAGCCTGAAGGCCGGCTCCCCATCCCCTTTTTTTCTTCCTTTCCTCCACAGGATCCCCCACACAGCCCTGCGAGAAAGCCCTTCCTCATCAACCAAAGTCCTAATCAACCACATATGAAAGAAATGGAAAAAAGGATTTATCAAGACTGGTCTCAGGCTGGGCTGGGACAGAACGTAATGTGTCCACGACGGGGTGATGGGCCCCGGGGGGCCTGGGCCTAACCTAATTAGTAACTACAGACATCCTTTATCCTGAGAAAATGGCATCAATACGGATCTACTTCTGCAGGGCCATTCTTGTGGAGCGGTGCCATCTGCCTATTCCTATGAGGCCGCACCCCAGATTTCCAGGGGAGGCTGCTCCCAAAGGCTCGTTCTACTGCGTCTACCTCTGGGCACAGGAGCCCCGTCCAGAACAGGCAGGTGTCCTCCACCTGGCCAGACCACGGCTGAGTCCTGAGAACGGACACCAGGAGGGCTAGCGAGCAGAGCCGTCACGCGGCCTACTTGGTCTCTTCTGGCTTGGCTAAGGCCGGATTACATGAGCAAAGTACCCAGTATACAGCAGGTGCTTGATAAATGCCTATTCCTTCCCGTTCCCCACTGAACATGCTTCTTCTTTCCTTGTCCTTTCCCACCCTCCTTCCTCCCCCCCCCCCATCTTCCTTCTTGTCCAGAAGGTAAGCTAAGCCTACCAGGACTCGTGCCAGGTACTCTGCCCAGGAAGGGGCCAGGGTAGAGGTGGTCTCCTCCAATGACCGGCTGTCTAACCCCCTTCCTTGAACCGACTTCCCTCATAAAATGGGCAAGTGATCCTTGCCTGTGCTGTAGAGATGGAAGCTTTGTGGCTGCTGACAGGATGGAAGGCAGGCAGGAAGGAAGGAGGGAGGAAAGGAAGAAAAAAAGGAAGGAAGGAGAAAGGAAGAAAGAAGGGAAGGAAATAAGGAAAGAAAGGAAGGAAGGGAAGGAAGGGAAAGAAGGAAGGAAGGGGCAAGGCAGAGCCCAGGACTGCTCTTGATCGACTCCTCTTGCCCCAAAGGGCCCAGGGCTCCTCCACCTCAGCCCTTGGTAGGAAAGCTCACGGAAGGCGACCCAAAGTCAAGACCCACCTAGGGCCCTCTGTGGTTCCCTTTCTAAAGGAAGAAACAAGCTGAGGGGGGGCGGGGCACGGTGCTGGAGGCCTTCTGTGGGGAGGACTCCCAGGTGCACAATCTGGGAATGAGGGGCTTCTAGAGGGAGGAAGAAGAGCTGCTCGCCAATCCAAGTTCAGAAAATCAGGCTGGGCACGAGGGACGAGGTCTCACCCATACTGCCAACGGCCGGTCCCAGGGAGGGCAGAGGAGCCTTCCTGCCCTGACCCTTCGCCCGCTGCTTAAGGAGTCCCTCAGGAGCCGCCGGCCTCCCTCTGCTTCTGCGGCAAAGATCCCCCTCCCTGGAGCCCTGACGAGGGCAGCTCCGGACTTCCATTCGGGCTCCTCTCTGATGAGGGTTCGGTCTGAAGGAGCTTCCAGACACATTCCCAAAGACAGGATGGAAATCCTTCCGCCACAGGGACAGAAGGCCGTGAGGGCATCCATAGGACTCTAGAGCTGGCAGGGGACCTGGACAAGTGCAGCCCCTTCCTTCCAGAGAGGAGGGGTCTGAGGCTGGGACAGATGGCACGTGGGCTCAAGGCAAAGGCAAAGCACCGAGTCCAGCCCACGGGTCTGGAGCTCATTTATCTTATTCCTCTCCTAACGCCCCCCAATATGGAGTTCACATGGGGCCACCATCCCCGTACTAACACTTCCACTGGGCAGCTGGAACCCCAGCCAACTCTCTCCCTGACCTTTAATTTTCAGGAGAAAAAAGGCTTCTTCCGCGGGGGACGAGCCCCCGAAGCCCTTGGGGCCCACGTTAAGCTCAGCTTCTTGGGGCTCCTGCTCCAGCCTCCACAGTGGCCGCTGGACAGACCCTGAGGCTGTGGGAAATCCCCTTGGTGCATTCTGGGCGCTTCCTCAGGAAAGCCTGCCCACCCGTTACCCACCACACAGGCAGGAGCCCCGCAGGCTCTCTCCAGGAAGACATCTGAGGCCCACCAGGCCTTCCCGCTCACTCAGCCCCTTACTCCAGATGAGGAGGCCGTGGCCCCCTCCCTCCACAGGCCAGTTTGTTATTGCTCACACAACCCCCCCATCGAGCATCTCAGGTTTGGAGCCGCACTGGGCGGCTTCTCGTTTACGCGCCGTTTTTTAGACATACGGGACACGGCCCGAGAAAAAATCCAAACCATGTGAAGGGCTGAGGGGGAGACCGTGCCGCCCTCCCTCCCGCCCGCCCCCGACGCTGCAGACAAGCCCCCCTGCATCCCAGCACCCTGTGATTAATTAGCCGGGGGTCTGCAACAGCTCCTCTCCATGGCTAAATATTTTTTCAGCCTATCAGACTGTTAGTGCAAAGCGGGATAAATGACGCGGGGCCCAGAGCTCCTGACCTGCAGGTTCTGCTGCTCGTCCAGGCTCCAGACACAGAGCACCTTCTCCGAGGAGCCCGACACCCCCTTGGCCTTTCTCGGGTCAAAGCCGAGGCTCATGACTGGCTCCTGGTGGCAAGAAAGTCGGCTCAGCGCTCTCCTCTCGGCGATGTTCCACAGCATCAGCGAGCCGTCCTCGTACCCGACCAGCAGGAGTGGGCAGGGGCCGGAGGCGGGCTGTGGGGAAATGGGGGAGTCAGTCCCTTGTCCTCCTCCCCCCGAGAACCACCCCAAGAGAGACCCTCGGGCCCCAGACACCGCCGTGGAGAAGCCCACCTGCCTGGGAATCAGGAGGCGTGGGCCCTCAGGACTGGCCAGGCCCCACTCCTCCTCCACAGGCCCCAGAATCCTGTGGTTTGGACCCTGAGATGCCCAGTGCGTTCACGGAACCGCTTGTTGGGTCGTCCGGCTTCAGAATCCCTGAGAAGCCTCCAGCTCCCGTCCCGAGGGAGCCGCCTGACGGGCAGCAGCTGAAGGCGAGACGTCGGCCAGCCTCCGGACTGCCGGCAGCGGGCCAAGAGGGGGGCACCCGAGGGTGAGAAGCGTGGAGGGGCACATGGCCTCCCTCTGGCTCGACGCTTCCCACTCACCCACAATTCTGGGAGGTCCAGGTGCATTAGGACGGCCCCCCTTTTACAGAGAGGGAAACGGAGGCCTGATCAACCAATCCACAAGCACTCAGGAAAGCACCTACTGTGTGCCAGGCCCAAAGCTCAAACGAGGATCCCGAGGTACACGAGAAGGGTGCCGGCGCTGAGTGGGGGGCTCTCCCCACTCTCCGGGTTACTTCCCGAGCCGCGCCCCTTCTCCTTTGGCCAGCACTTTGGCCTTCCTGGGAGTCCCGGCCGCCTCTGGGATTTTCCCGCTGATACAAAGCCCCCGGGCCTGCGGCCTGCACATCTGGCGGGGGGCTCCTCCCCTGCACGGGGGTATTTTTCTGCCCTCTCTTTTCCCCAGGCTTCAGAGCGCCATTTATCTCGCGGCTTCGCCCGCTTACCTGTTTAATCTCGCCGGCTGAGAAAAGTCCCCGGCTTTCCCCGGTGAAAAATGACATTTCTGTGCTTTGTCAGCCTCCCTGCTGAAATCCCCCTCCCCCGCCCAAAGAGCCGGCTTCGGTCCCCAGGAGGAACCGCTTTGGAATCCTGCTGCAGCCAATCCCGGGCAATTTTGATTAATGAGGTCACAGGTCAGAGGGCCGGCACCCTGGGCAGACACCTAATTTATTTAAACCTCTGAAAGAGGAACGTTACTGGATCCCATGTCACGCGGAGGAAAATATTCATCATTGCCCCGGCAAAAAGAATGATGAGCCTGCCCTTGGTCACGGGAGGAGGCTGTGGCCAGGGCGGGCCCCGGCTCGTGGGCATGGGCAGGGGGGACCCCTGGCACGGCAGCTGCCCCTGTGGGCTCGATTCTGAGGAGAGTCTGGCCAGACTTTTACAGGAGGGGAGATTTCCCATCACCCAGGGCTTCTCCCTAGTGCCCGACGTTCATGGCACGGCTCAGGGCCCGGCCTGGTGCTCCCTTTGGGGCAGGAGACTTGCGTGAGTTCCCAGGGTTGGGTCAGCAACAGACTGGGGACGGGCAAAAGCCCCCTCCCCCGCCTGCTCCCGGGACCAGCGTTTTCCAAAGACTGATTTGCTTTACATTAGGGCTGGATGTCAGGGCACAGATAGGAGAAAGGAAGGATCCAAAGGAAGCAGAAAGCAGCTCCACCCCCCGCCCACTGGAAAAGCCCACTGAGCCCATGAAGTCTCCTTCCCACGGCCAGGAATGAGGAGCCCGTCTCCTCAGCAGCCAATGGGGAGAAGTTATAAGACCTCTCCACCCAGCAGGCCTGGTGGGAAGAAGGTGCTGAAGCGAGGGATTATGGGAAAGTCTGGAAGCCCCCTGAAGGAAGGGACTGGGGGCCTCTAGTGAGACCCCAGGAGGCTCCCTGCACAGCCCTAGCTCATGCCCCTCTAGGCCGGAGGGGGAGGTCTGAGTGAGTCTCATGGCCTGGTGGTCCCTGCTCTGACCAGGAGCCACCCCAGACTCAAGCCTCTGCTGGGGGCTGGGCCCAGGCCGGGCCAGCTCCAGGGCCAGCTCCAGGCCCAGCGAGGCCCTCTGGGGAGACCTTGGGGACATGGCAGGTCGAGGGTGGGCACAATGGGCATCCAGGCCTTCGCCACGAGCTGCCTGAAGCCTGGGCGCTCTCTCCCTTCTCCACCCTTCACAGATCCCTGTCCCCCTTTAAGTGCAGCACGGCCCCCATCTTCCCGCAGCCTTCCTTGGCTCCTAAACGTGGCCCTTAGCCGAGCCGCTCGCACCGAGTCTGGACTATTCCGCTGGTGCGTCTGTGGGCAGATTTGTGCTGGGGCTTGCTATCCCCTTCAGAACACAGACTCTGCAAGCAGGGAGCTTCCTCTCCATCCCCGGGGCTGGGACGCGGCTGGACAAAGAGCAGGCCCCGGCAAGGCCTTGGCGGCCCATGGAGTCTTATCACAGAGGGAAGTCGGCCGTTCCCCGCCCATGAGGAGCTCATGTTCTGAGGGGGGGGTCTCCAGCTGAGGTCGGAGGGAACGAGCCCAGGTTCTTCGGGAGCAGCAAGCAAGCAGACATCGAGAACGACCTTGCCATCACAGCAGCTTCTGCACCGAACCACGGACACGGCCTTTCCCCAGGCCCCGGCTTCCTCCCCTGGAAGATGCAGGGACGGACAAGGTGGCCAGAGGTGCTTCCAGCTCTTGAGTGATGCTCCTGGGTGTGTGTGAAAGAGACACAGACTCAGAGGAGTCTCTTTGGGTCGCTGTGCCTCAGTTTCCTCTCCTGTAAGATAGGCCTCTGAGGTCCCTGCCCTTCCGGCTCTCGGGGCCTGCTGCTCTGCACCAACTTGCCCCTGCTGGTCTCCTCTGGGTCCTCAGTGTCTCGAGGCGGCCTGTGCAGCTCCTATTTTCTGGCCAGCTAAGCCTGACTTCTCCTCCTTCCTTCCAAACCCTGGGGGTTCGGGGGTTCTGATGACTTAGTTTTCTTCCAACGACCCTAATTTTGGTAGAAAGAAACGACGGCCATCCTTCGGTGGGCCAGGCTCTCCCTGAGGCCCCTGGAGCCACGGTGTGGGGTCTCAGGAGGTCACTTCTTCAGACGAGGGGACGCCGCTGAGCCGCCTCCTGTCCTCGGGCTCGGTATCCCCCGGAGGAAGTGTGACCCGTCCAGCCGATGGCCGGGTCAGTCCCCTTTAACGATGGGTACCCATTTCCTGCTCGGTTCTTTTACCACTTAGGCAGAGCGCAGCTTTCCCTGGGGGTGAAGTATGAAGGAGAACACTTCAGGGCACGGAGACGCTGTCCAAGGAGGGGAGGCTCCATCGACCCGCACCCCGGGCCCCCCCCTGGCTCTCACCATCACTCGGGACGCGGCTTTGCGACGTGGAGATCGACAACACGTTCTCTCCAGTCACAAGACTGCCCAAGTGGCAAAAGGCCCGTGCTGGCTTGCAATCACCCAAGGGAAGGGGTGTCCCGAAAGCCCGAACCTCCGCCGGCCCGGCTTCCTCCACCGTGACTCCCGTGGGGCACAGCCTTCCATGCTGGGAGTCGTTCAGAGGAAGAAGTGCGGCCGGGAGCCACCGGGTACGGTTTCTGCCACCCACAGTGACGGTGCTCCTGGCTGAGGGGACGTGAGAGGTGGAAGATGAGCGGGGAAGGGCGGAATCCCTTCAGGAGAGGGCTGGGAAGTTCTGGAGCACGGTCGGGGTCTGCGTTGCACCCAGAGAAGGTCCCACTGGATCCACGTGCACACCCATCCCTTTTGCTCACTTAAGCCCCAGAGGAGCCGATGTGTCTGGCTCCCCAATGACAACCTTTTTCCACTGAGATCCTCAGCTGGATATCTGCCAACCAACTCCAACAGCACGGGCTGGGAGACAATGCTGCTGCCACCCTGATGGAGGGGCTCCAGCTGAGGAGCTTGCCCACTGGCCAGGTGGCCAGGAGTTCAGGCGGCCAGGGGCCCAGGAGTCCAGGCAGTCAGGGGTACAGGAGTCCAGGTGGCCAGGGCCCAGGAGTTCAGGCGGTCAGGGGTACAGGAGTCCAGGTGGTCAGGGGCCCAGGAGTTCAGGCAGCCAGGGGCCCAGGAGTCCAGGGGTCCAAGGACCCAGGGGCCCAGGAGTCCAGGCGGCCAGAGGCCCAAGCGTTCAGGGGCCCAGGAGTCCAGGTGGCCAGGGGCCCAAGCGTTCAGGGGTCCAAGGGGCCAGGCATCCAGGCAGGGCTGAGCAGCTTGGCCAAGGTTCTGCCTGGCTGCCCCCCCACCTCGGCTGGGCCGGCACAAAGACGCAGCCTAATGGTAATTCTTGGGTTTCTCATGCTGGCGCCCCAGGACTGGTTTGGGGGGGGGGTGAATGGTGAGAAGAGCATTCTTGGGGCAGCTCTTCTGCCAGAGGTGAAGCGATGGGAGATGCAGGAGAACGCCCCAGCATGGCCAGCCCGATGGAGGAGCGGGGCGGAAGGAGGGGCCAGCTGCCTGGATGCCCCCACCCCATGCAGGGACCGAAGATGGGGGCGGGGAGGGCCTGGGCTTTCACCATTCCCAACACTTCCTTCTACCCTTTGATCCAGGGGCACGATTCCTAACCCGGATGGTCCCACTCCTCAATGTACTGGATGGAAAGGCAGCTTGGGCTCTCCTAGCCATGAGCAGGGCAGAGAACAGCCTCGTTTTGGAGGGCTTCCCCTGGGGGCCATTGCTCCATTTACCCAGGCACGGACACTGACCCTAGTCTTGGCACTTGGGGACCCACCAACCCAGCTCTCATTCTGGGGTTCTCCTGCAAAGGTGAAGGGGCTGGTGAGACAAAAGGCAGTGTAGGCAGCTAGTGTAGACAGCTTCATCAAGGAGAGGCTGAGACAGAGGGAAGATGCAGGATACATGGGCGGGAGGTGATGGTAGGACCCGGTGGGGCTTTAGGAACGGGGGAGGCCCGGCCATGTTTGAAAGGAGTAAAAGGAATGAGGGGGAGACTGGAAGCTGAGAGAAAGAGATAAAGAGAGAGAAAGAGACAGAAAGACAGAGACAGTGAGAGAGACAGAGACAAAAAGACAGAGGCAGAGAGACAGTGAGAGAGAGACAGAAAGACAGAGGCAGAGAGAGACAGAGACGGAGACAGAGACAGTGAGAGAGACAGAGACAGAGACAAAAAGACAGAGGCAGAGAGACAGAGACAGAAAGACAGAGACGGAGAGAGAGAGAGACAGGTAGAGACAGAGAGACAGAGAGAGACAGAGACAGAGACAGACAGCAGAGAAGAGGAGAGGAGAGACAGAGACAGAGAGAAATACAGAGAAAATAGAGAAAGAGAGGGAGAGATCCAGAAAGAGAAATGATTGGGAAGATGGGAATAGGATCAAGTGGACAAGAGGAGTGAGCCTTGGCAAGAAGAGGGGTCTGCTGCTTGTCAGAGATGGGGGGCGGGGGGGCGAGTGGGAGAGAACATGAAATTAAATGAAGAGAATGGCAGAAGAGAGCTCACCTCGGCAGTCCCAGGGAAGTAGGAGGCGGGACTTCCAGCTGCAAGAGTCGTGGGAGGGAAGACCCCCTCTGGAGTGGCTTCTCTGGGGGGGTGAGATGGAGAATGGGTCCGCAGAGATACAAGGGCCTGGGAGACCCCCCTCAGGGCTCAGGCCTGGGGGAGCCGGGGGGGACGGTGAGGAATCCAGGCCGGCAGGAAGGGGAGAGCAGAGCATTAGTCTTCAGGCGAGAGGCCGGCGGAAGTCCCCAGGTGGCTGTGGCTGGTTCCACACGGGGCTGTGGCCATCGTGGCCATCCTGCCCAAGGCAATTGTGTCCCCCGGGCTGGGACAGCTGTGGGGCTGCAGGAGTGGCCGGCCAGTCCCGCTTCAGGGCTGACAGCGGGGTGGAGGGAGGGCCCCTTCTCTCCTGGGCCCCACTTCCTACTTCATTACTGCAGAAGGCTTGGCCGAAGGCAAGCCGGACGCGCCCGATGACCCAACGCCGGGAGAGCGAGTTCTCCGGCCCGATGACGGAGCCTGGCAGGCTTGGACGATGGCGTCCCTTTACAAGATGAAACTCCTGAGGATAAACCTAGAGGTCTGCTCCGTGAATGAGTCCGGAGCGAGTCGTGAGTTCCAAGATGCAAAAGGACGAGCTCTGGTTCATGGAGGAGAGGATTCAGAAGAGAGGAGGAGACGGGGGAGGAGACACAGGCATGAGCAGCCCAGAGAGAAATGCCCTGCACTCCACGGGCACTCACTAAAGGAAGGGACGGAACGGGACTCATCCAGGACCGCCGGAGGGACGGGGCTTGCTCTGTGACCCTTGGAAGCAGCACTGAGAGGGGCAGAATTCAGCCCCAAATACAAATCAACTTAAAAAAGAAGGGGAACCAGCCCCATGGCACTGCCCACTGGCCTGGTGGACCGCCGCTTCTTGGTGATGGAGCCTCTGGATTTGGGGGTTCTGGGGCTCTGGGGTGCCCCTTGACAAAGTGGGTATGAGGAGAAAAGCACTTTGTGGACGTGAGAGTGAGAAGCCCCTTTGGGTACTAAGCTTAGCCAAGTGTGCAGCGAGCGGAGGCTCTGGGGCCTCCAGCCTCCCCAAGTCCCGAGTCTACCTGAGGGAAGACTCATGCGTCAGCCCTCTGCTCCCCGACCACAGAAAAGTAACAAAAATTAATCCCCAAGAGAAAACAAGCGGCAGACTTCTCAGCAATTACTCAGCACTTTTCGGCCTCAGAGCGGCCTGCGTCCACGTGCGGACAGCCTGGGAGTGGGGCCCAATGGCCGCCCCGACGCGTGGTCGTGGGGGGCTCCAGCCCCAGATGACTGCTTTCCTTCCCCTCACAGCCAACCCCCCCGAGAGGTGCCCTCCGGAGCCAGGGGCACGGACACCTTGGCTCAGGAGCCTTCAGCCAGCCCGGGGCTACAGAAGCTCCCCAGAGTCACGATGCCCCCCGCACCTTCTGCTGGCACAAGGGAGCTCTGGCCCTGCCCGGGGCGCTGGGCGGCGCGCCCTGCAGGGGAGGCTGGCTCCACGGGCCTGCTAAGGAGTCGGGGAGCGGGCTCCGGCGCAGCCTCGGCCCAGCCCTGACTCAGAGGCCAGGGTTTCACAACAGGCGAGCGTGGTTGTTTCTTACCTTCCACAGCTCCAGGCACATGGGCATGCCCGCCTTGGCACCGGCCTCTGGCTTCAAGGTACAGACTGACGTCTTGGACGGCATGTCCAAAACCTGAACCTGACAGTGAGAAAACAAGCTGATTTGGGCCGGCTCCAAGTCACAGTCTTTGCTGTGCAAACAAGAGACTTTTTAAGGTGATTAGCGAATGCTGGTGCAGGCGCCCTTTTAGGCACTGGCAAGCAGCTCTGCAAACGGGTCTTAATTAGGCCTACCCCGGCTCCTGGAGGCCCGCCGAGCTTGGGCCCTGCTTTGGAAGTGACCCCCGAGGTCACCGGGCCCTGCGAGCCCAGAGCCATGGCTTCTTCAGCTTCCAGAGTCGGGGCCTCTGCGATGGGCAGGACCCAGGGCCAAGCCCCGGTCCAGCCGGCCTATTCCTTGCCACAGGTTCTAGTCAAGAGGGGAGGCTGGCTCAGGGACGTCTACCCAGAGTTAGTTTGTTTCCTCACCTGTAAAATGGGGATAATAATGGCACCTACCTTTCAAATTGCTGTGAGGATCAAAAGGGATAATTGTCAAGGGTTTAACACAGTGCCCGGTACATAGTGTGTACTTTATAAATGTTACTGGCTGCTGCAGCTACTGTAATTCCCACCATTACTACTCCTGCTGCTACTGTTACTACCACCACTACATTATTGCTGCTACTGTTACCATTACTCCTGCTGCTGCTGCTGCTGCTGCTATCACTACTACTATACTGCTATTGCCACCACTATTATATTATTGTTACTGTAACCATTACTCCGGCTGCTGTTGCTGCTGCTCTGTTCTACTACTGCTGCTTTTACATGGCTATAGAGCTTTGAGTTCTTCCTTAGAAAATTGCCTGGTCATAGTTTTTGATCATTTATCTATTGGGAAACAGCTTTTCTTCCTATAAAGTTGAATCAATTCTTTCTCAAAATGTCTTAGAAATTAGGTCCTCATTAGAGAAACTTGCTGCAAAGATTTTTTTTCCCAGTCACCTATTCTCCTTCTAATTTTAGCTGCATTGATTTTATCTGTGCAAAACTTAAAAATTTTAGATAATTAAAATTGTCCATTTTATCCCATGCAAGCTTCTCTCTATCACTTGTTTGGTCACGACCGGTTTCCCTATCCATAGATCTGAAAGATAATTTTCTCCTTGCTTTTCTAATTTGCTTATGATGTCACCCTTCATATTTAAGCCATGTATCCATTATTTTGGTGTGACCTATGGTTCTTAAGGCCTGTGCCAGAAAATACAGGCTCTGGCACGTCCTAAGAAACCGGCAAGGCTTCAACTATTGGCTTGGAAATGGTTTGTGTGCCCGTCATGAAGACCGGCCTAGGATGGAGACATTTATCACGAGGCTGGCTACAGCAACTCATGAAACTGTCTACTCAGACACGGAGGGGTTGATACTTGTCGCAGTGAAGGGCCTGCCCACACTGAAGAAATCACAGCTAGGCTGGGGAACTAAAGAAACACTAGCACCCACATCAGCCTAAGGTTTTAACCATGTAGCTTTCCCTTCCTCCCCAACATATTGTGTTGCCCCTCTTCACTCTGCATGGTCAGGATCACTGACCGTGAGAGCTGGCGGGGACCTCAGTGGCCATCTGGTCCAGCTCCGACCCAGAGAGGGCCTTCCTCTCACACCCTCAACTAGTGGTTGAAGACCTCCAGAGGGAAGGAATCTGCCCCCTCGTCCACTCTGGGGATGGCTCCTCTTGTCAGAAGCCTGGATGGGCATCCTGGCAGTTCCCCCCCACCCCCATCCTGGTTCTTCCCTCCAGGGCCAAGCCGAACAAGCCTGGGCTCCCCTGTCCAGGACAGCCTAGCATTTCAAACTCGGCCGCTATCCCTCGGCTACCCGGCCCTCTCCCCTTCCGAGGTTCGTGCTATCCCAAATCCAGTGCAGCGGCCTTCGGAGGGCTTCCGAACGCCTAAAATGAAGCGCTAGGAAATGCAAAGGAAACCAATCTTACGGAACTGCAGCTACTAAAAACCAACCAGTTCACAGAGCTTAGGGTTAAGAAGCCCTGCAGTATGTATGCCCTCGGCCTCTCCCTATGCTTGCTTCCTTCCCTGGTGCCCACAAACCTGTCCAATTCTCCCCCAACCTCTCAGAAACCTCCTCTGAACCTTCGAGCTACCTTGGAGTTCTTTTCCCTTTCCCAGCCAAACTCTCTGAAACGTGGCTTCGACCACCTTCTCCCTCCCTGCCCAAGCCTTCAGACCGCCCTCTCTACACCCATCAACAATCAATGCTGTCTCTGAACTGTCTGACCCAGTAGCCTTTCTCCAGCACTCAGGCTTCTGAGTCCTGGGCAAGGAAAATGACAAATGGTGGAGGGATGTGGGAAACTCAGGTCACTAATGCATTGCCGGTGGAGTTGTGAATGGATCCAACCATTCTGGAGAGCAACGTGGAACCATGCCCAAAAGGCTAGCACACTGCACATCTTTTGGTCCAGCATTAGCACGACTAAGTCAGTCCGTATTCCAAAGAGAAAACAGAATGCAGAACTAGCTTGGTCCTTCCCCATCTCTTTGGGAGATCATAAAAAAGGGAAAAGGAGTCATGCGTGTAAAAGTGTTTGTGGCAGCCCTTTTGTAGTGGAAACTGGAAACTGAGTGGATGCCCATCAATTGGAGAGTGGCTGAATAAATTATGGTCTATGAATGTCATGGAATATGATTGTTCTGTGAGAAATGACCGACAGGAAGATTTCAGAGAGGCCTGGAGAGACTTGCATGAACTGATGCTGAGGGAAGAGAGCAGAACCAAATTGAGGGGATGCCCATCGGTCAGGGAACGGCTGAACAAGGCAAGGTACACGATTGCGATATTCTGAGCTGTCAGAAATAAAGAGCACGCTGATATCAGAAGAACCTGGAAAGACTGATGGGAGCTGATGCTGAGGAAAGGGAGCAGAGCCAGGAGAGCACTGCACACAGTAAGAGCAATAGCGTACCATGAGCAGCTGCGAGTGACGGCTGTCTGCAGCATCACCGTGATCTGGGACAATCCCAAAGGCATCGTGGTGAAAAGCTGAGAAAGAACCGGAGCCTGAACGCTGATCGAGGCCCACTTTTTCACTTTTTTT
Source organism: Myrmecobius fasciatus (assembly GCA_023553655.1). Classification (NCBI taxonomy): domain Eukaryota; kingdom Metazoa; phylum Chordata; class Mammalia; order Dasyuromorphia; family Myrmecobiidae; genus Myrmecobius; species Myrmecobius fasciatus. The sequence continues at coordinate 65,522 of JAJPUD010004447.1, forward strand.
TTGGGGGGGGGGCTGTTTTCTTACAGTGTGATAACATGGATCTGTCTTGCCTGACTGCACACGTATGAGCTGGAGCAGACGGCTTCCTGTCCCAGGGAGGGCAGGAAGGAGAGAATCCGGAATTCAAAATTTTGAAAAATGAATGTTCAAAACTGTTTTTACTGAGGAAGAAAGAGTACGTCCTGGAGGGTTAGAGCAACTGCTCTGACTCTGACTGGGTGGAGATACTGATTGAGAGAACCTCAAAGGAGAAGGGATGGAGGTTCGGAGAGTGTGGACGCGGCAGTGGGGGTGCCCGACATCTGGACCAGTCCCCACTCATGGCACAAAGCCTTTCCCTCTCTGCTCACGTGGGCACTTTCCTCTCTGGCTGTCTCCAGTGTTTCCTATGTCTGTACAGCTGTTTGCATGCTGTCTCTGCCATCAGTCGGCAATCTCCTTCCGCCTTTTTGTGCCCAGCATGTAGTAGGTGTTTAATAAATGGTTGCTGACTTTCTATTGCCTGAGAGAGTGTCCAGGGAAGCTTCATCATCAGGAGAGCACCTGAAGGTGCTGGAGGAGGATCAGAGTGGAAAAGGAAGTGCTTTCCTGAGTCCCACTGCAAGGACACTGCCATCTGAGCGGCCTTAGCCTGGCATTCGAGGCTCTCTACAACCTTGCTGTACCCTCTCTTTCCGGTCTTCTCTCCCACAACTCCCCTCCCCATGCTGGACACTCCCATCACCCCTTTCTTTCTCCCCCCAAGCCTTTTCTAACACCTCTTGGAATGGTTTGGGAACAGACACTGGGTGGAAGGAGGATCTGAGCTCAGGCTCAGAAGGATCATTTTACTTGGGATGGGGAAGAGGGAAGTCCTTCTAGGTGGAGAATATGATGGGACCAAAGGCTTCCATGCATCCCAACTCGAGGTCCCCAAGAGGCTTCCTGGGAGTGGGGCTGGAACGGCGCCAGACTGGGCCCGGAGAGGAGCCTGGATGCCAGGCAAGGGCGTCCGAACCTTGTTCTCAGGGTGATGGGAAGCTTTCAGGTTTGGAAGCGACACTGCTCAAGTGTCACTGATGAAAACATGACCCTGGGGCAGATGGACCTGCCCGGAGGCACTGGCAAAGGCCCAGCTCAGGGGGTGAAGTCTGAGGGGGTAGTGGAAACGGGAGGCGTCTCCAAGGAAGGGACCGGCTAGAGGAGAAACCGCCGGCTTACTGCTCCCCCAGCTGACAAATGGAAGATCGTTGGTTCCCCGGAGAAAATGGGGAGGAGGTGATGAGGGAGTGGGGGAGGCGATGGCCCAGGAGGCAGAGAGTGAGCCTGGGGGCTTCGAGGCCTGAGCTGGGCCTATTCCCTAAGCTGGGAATAACAGAGAGACTCATGCACTGGGGGGACCCCTGGCAAGTCATTTTATTTCTAGAGACCCCCGTTTCCTCTCCCTATAATATGGGGGCCGGACTCAACGGCCTCCACAGTCCCTGCCAGCTCCAACTCGGGGTCCTATGTCGGGGAGACTAAAAAGGAAGCCGGTTCTTCTCTGGAGGACTCGTGCTTCCCTGACGGGAGAGAGGGGCAGGACACAAACACCACAAAGCCAAAGAGAGGTTCAGGAGGGAGAAAGAGGCCGGGGCCAAGCGCTCTTCCAGGAAGAGGAGGATTCGGAAAGGAAGCAGCGTGCAGCGAGTCCATTCTGAGCCAGAGAGGAGGCCTGTGCATGTCTGGGAATGGCAGGAATGCACCCTCGGAGGGCTCGGCCCGAGCTGCAAAGGGAAGCAACGGGCTGGAGGGCTGGGCTGGGGGGGGGGCGGCTGGGGCAGCGGCCCTTCAGGGCACAAGGGAGCCTGCGAGGGAAGGTGGTCACTGTGACAGGGACCGATGGGGACATTAGTGCTGCAGGAAATAACCCACAGGAGGGACGAGGGGAAGAATGGAGAGAGCCACGACACAAACTCATCCGGAGCAGAGGAAGATGATCCGGCCCAGAAGTCACCACCCAGAGGGACCGCTGCTCCAGTGTGGCCCCTTGGGGAGGTGAGGCCCTATGGGTGCGACACACCACATACTGTCAGACACAGCCACCGGCTTTCCACTTGGGGCTAGAAGGAGCTTGGGAACCTTAGAGCACTTGACAACTGCCAGGTGGCGTTAGCAATATTACCACTTCGTTCTCTCCCTTTAAATATTAAATTTAATTATTAAATTAAATATCATGACTTTTCTCCCTCTTTTTAAAAATCTTGGATCTACAGGTTGGCTGGCTGTGGCGTGGGGAATAAAGGTAGAGACACATTCAAAATGATGAAGAAAAAGCAAAAGATGTTAAAAAAATCGAATATATTTAAAAATGTTATGTATAATAGAGAAAACCTACACAAATTATAATATTATATATATATATATAAAATAGAAAAAAATTAGAGAAAAACACAATAGGAAATAAATACAGAAAAATAAAATTAATAGAAAAATAAAAGTGTGCTTGCCAAGAATACCCTAAAGCTCCGTGCTCTCTCATTCTCTGGAACACTCCCAGGAAGAGGGGGCCTGTGACAGCCCAGGAACTGGAAGGCTCCCGACAAGTCCCGCTTTGCACCTCAGTAAGCATCAGCAAAACCGGTCCCAGGGGCGTGAGGCAAACACTTTGGAGACCTTCAAGGGATCGGAAATGTGGGTTAGCAATATCCTGAGCAGGGAAGCCCTCCCAGCTCCACCTGGTCACTTCCTGGACTTCCAAAGTCCACCCGAGGCTTCCTTAGGAGGGAGCAGGAGGCCGTGGCGGGAGGGAGTGGGAGGCCGTGGCGGGAAGGAGCGGGAGGCCGTGGCGGGAGGGAGTGGGAGACCGTGGCGGGAGGGAGTGGGAGGCCGTGGCGGGAAGGAGCGCCGGCCACCAAACCTGCGAACCAAATCCTGTTTCACAAAGTCCGACAACTGTGACTTAAGCCTCCGCTCTCTGTGTTTATGTTGGTTTTGCTTAATAGGAAAAAGATTTTTGCTTTTGCCTGGGGTTCCTGGTGTTCCTGGGTGGCTGGAGCAGGCCCGGAAGAAGCACACCCTTTTTTCTTTTTCCCATTAATAAGGCTTTTAACATGTTTTTGGCAAATTGGCCAGAAGAATGTATGCGGCCCGTAATTGGTGATTCCAATGCAATCACAAAGAAATAAATGCCTGCTGCATTCTCATTATTTATGAACCAAACCCGCTTTAAGACAAAATAATTCTTCTTGGGAAGAAGCCAAGTGTAAACACATCTGAAGTCTCCGTGTTCATTATAAGCCGCCGAGGTGTGAGCTCTTGCAGAACCTGTCCCCACACAAAATCTGGGGGGGGATTTATGGGTCTGCTGTCTCCCTTCTCACAGAGCTGCTGCTCACCTCAGGAGCTCGAAGGCCCGGCCCGCTGATGGACGAGCAGGAAGGAGCTTTTCTGAGCTGCTGCTCACAAATGTAAAGTTTCTCAGAGTCCCCAACCATCACCCCCCTTTCTCGCCTGTACATGAGCCTGGGCTCCCCCAGAAGTCGCTACACTCCCCACAGGGCAGCCTGTTTCTGCTGCTTCAGAAAGCCGGCTCTGAACCCTCGATTCCAGGAGCACTGCTCTCCCTAAGGTCCTCAGGAAGCCCCAGATCACCAAACCTGAGGGTGGGCCTGAGTCCCTTCTACTTAGCTACCGGAGGTGGCGGTGTGGGAAAAGGGGGACTCAGGGGTCTCTGGGCCCCAGTTTCCAGACCATCTCAAAGCATAGGCTTAGCAGCTGGCACGCCAAGTGTGCCAATTAGGGGACTTCCTACTGGGGGGGGGGCTGTTATATAGATCAGAGGAAGCAGCGGCGGGATGGAGATGGCTCACAAGTTTTCACTGGAGAGGTAAATTAAGGCAGAGCTGGTGCCAGTGCCATCACTTCAGAGGCCACTGGGTTGCCTTGCCCCGGCTGGCGCTCTCGGGAAGCACCTGCAAAAGGGCAGTTAACGGGCCGCCATTTGTCACCGAGGAGGGGAGATTCTGCTCAGAACTCAGTAAGACAAGCACGCACACGCATGCGTTCTCATGCTCGCTGGCGGACATAAGCAAGGGTGGCAAACGGTGTCGAGGACGGTGGGTGCCCTTCCCCCTCCCCTGGGGGTGGAGGTAGCAAACAGAAGTTGTCAAACAAGGTAGATAGGCTGCTTTGCTTTGCATAACTAGACTTTGCCACAAGGGAGGGATTACTGGAGTCAGCAAAGGGGGGGCCTCCATAAAAGCAGGGTTCTAAGTCAGCATGAGAGGCCCCAGGACTACAAGGAGTCCTAGGGCCCCAACTGAGACTCAGGAAGAAATAACAAAAAAGCAGACGAGATCGCAGTAAGAGGAAGTCCCTCCCTGGCGCAGTCGGTGCCATACTAGGTGCCCGACAAGCTCCTCGCCAGTGGGAGAGACTGGCAGCCAAGAGCAACACCAGGGTGCGATGCAAACTTGTCTGCAAGTCCCTTCAGCAGACGTGGCGGAAGACCATGAATGATCTGTCCCCATGCAGCAGAGCTGCAAGGAAGCTTGGTGAGAGCCTCGAGCCAGCAATGCCATCACCTGAGAGAGAACACTGGAAGGGAAGTGGCAAAGGGGGGGAGCCCCCACACTGGCGGAGCCCCCATGCTAGCGGAGTCCCCACACTGGATTCTACCGGCAGACCCAGGTGGAAACAGAGGAAAGCCATGATGGCGGAAGCCCGGCCCGGGCTGGCTGCCCAGGTGGAGACGACCAACTGTGAGAGTGCTGAACGGTGCAGAAGCAAACTCCGGCTCAGCTTCTACCGAACAGGAAGGTTTTGGAGAGAATGGCCCCGGGCCCACTCTCCCTCCACGTAGGACTTTTACAAGCACAACTTGCACCTGGAGGGCAGCCTTGAGGGGAAGCAGCAGGGGCTGGGCAGGCCCCTGTGCCCTCACTCAGCTGGCAGAGGGCACAATGCAGACCCTCTGCTCCTTATAAAAATGCTTTGGAGCTACCAGGGAAAACGGCCGCCTTACCAGCTCCCCTTCAAGGTGGGTCTCCCCATGGACGTCAGAATCATACCAGGCTCCTCGAAAGAACCAGCCCCATCACTGTTCAGTGGCTGACTCCTGGTCCTGTCCGCAGCCTCCTCCAAGACCTGGCTCCATCAGCACTTAACAGATGAGCAGCCTCTGCATGAGTTCCACTTCCTCACTCCACCCTCCCTCTGTCACTCTCAAGGGTGTTCATGCTTCTGGAGGCTCCAGGGAGGGGCCAAGGCCAAGATGGGGTCCCCATGGCCGGCAAATCTTGGGCAAGGTGGCCCGCACCCAAAACGTGGACAAAAAAGTCTTCCAGATGCTCCTTTCTCCTAACAACAATGGGGTGACTGTCCCAGGCCCTGGGACATCGCGAGCTGGCCCTGCCAGCCTCACAGGAAATACCCACATGAGGAAGAATGGGGTCTGGACAATGGCGGGTCCTAGAGGGAAAACCGTGCTTGCTTATTAGCCAACAGATCTTGAGTGAATGAAGTGAGGAAGCAATTATTAAGCACTTACTGTGTGCTAAGCAACAATTCTCTACTCTGAAGGAGTGAAGGACCCCACAAAGGGGCACTAGGAAGTGGAGGAGGGCAATGGATTGGTGATGGGGGGAGGGCACCACAGCTCACTCGTTTCTGGGCAAGGCAAGAGCTCGCCATCTGGGACGAGGAAGATTGCCACAGTTCAATCTTGGAAACAAGCTGGGCCCAGAACCGGACAAAAGAGGGCGGCGAGCTGGGTTCCTGGTCTTCTTACTCTTACTGCCTTCTGCATATGGCACGGTCCAGTGACTGCAGCTTTTTTGCTGTTCCTCACACGAGACCCTCCATCTCCAGACTCCAGGCACTGCCTCTGAGGTCTCCTAGGCCCTCCTCTCTATTTCCTGGCCACCTTCAAGTCCCAGAGAAAGTCCCCCCTTCTGCAGGAAGCCTTACCCCATGATGCCAGTGCCTGTCCTCTGGTGGTTTTTCCCAGTTTTTTTCTATTTATAGTTTTTTACATATAGTTTGCAGAGAGTTCTTTGCCTGCTGTCTCCTGCATTAAACTGGGAGCTTCTTGAGGGAAAGAACCAATTTTTGCTTTTATTTCCTTAACACAATGCCTGCACACAGTAGGTGCTTAAGAAATGCTTGCTGACTGTTAACTGACTGTTAACTATCATGATGTTCTATATGGCCATGAGGTTGAGGAACACTGAACAAGGACACAGAGAATTAAAGTCCAAGATGGCTCCACAGCCCTGAGAAGTGCCTGGCAGATGTCCGGAGGCTGCACCACAGTCCCAGAAAGGAATCACTGAGAAGGCATCACCAGAGAAAAGGGTGACCATGAGCCCAGAGTGTCCCAGGAGAGACGGACACTGATGGAAGCTCCCAGGTTCCACCATTACTGCTACATCTCCTATGTACCTTCCCGATTAACCCACTTCTTGAAGTTAAAGAACCTGGAGAGTGGAAGAGATTGGTGAAATGTCCTGATTCAGAAATGGATGAGAACAGTGCTGTGGGAGGAAGAACGTCCAAGGACCTCTGGCACGATTCCCAAAGGCGGTTTTCCCGGGATGGCCAGAAAGCTTCAGACCAGGCAGCAGCTCTCACCAAGAGCCAACCTGGCTTCATCAAGCACAGATCATGCCAGACTGGCTCGGCCAACAAACATTTATCAAGTGCCTACTATGTGCCAGGCACTGCTCCTCCTGCCAGGGTCTGTAACTCAGGAGAATGATGAGATCTACCATGGGGGGGGGAGGGTTTAGAGAAATTTAGAGAAATGCATTCTGGGAGAATCTTCCCTTATAGTCATTCCAATCACCATCCCACATCCTTTTTTTCTCCTTTACATAGGAGGGAGGTCAGCAGAATGCTGCAGCCATTTCACAATAAAAACCATACAAAAAAGCATTTTGAGCCTGCAATAGAACCCCAACATTAGGGAAAGAAGGATTCCTGAGACCATTTCTATCTGCACTGAACACAGGGTGAGAAGGAGAGTGAATGCTCAGAGCTGAGGCTTATAAAGGGCTTCAAGTGCGAGGAGCTCTTGCTCGGGTCATCCCTTTCCAAGTCTCACAAAGAGCCTTTGAGGAAGGCACTCCAGGCAGCCATCAGCCCCATTTCCATCCTTTCCTCCCCCCTGACCTCCTCTCCTGAGACAGTCAGCAATCAAATATAGGTGATACATGCACAACTATGTAGAACAACTCCCAATTTGGGATAAGAAGACATGAATAAAAGAAAAAAAATGGAAGAAAAGCAAAGGAGTAGCATGCTTCAGTCTGGATTCAATCAATGGCAATTTTTCCTCTGGAGGCAGATAGAATGCTTCACCATTGGTCCTTTGGGATTGTCTGAGATCACTGTATTACTGAGAAGAGCTAAGTCATTCACAGTTGATCACCATACCCTACTGCTGTTATTGTGCACAAGGTTCTCCCGGTTTTGTTCACTTCACAGTTCACGTAAATCTTTTTAGATGATCCTGCTCGTTGTTTTTCATAGTACAGTAATGTTCTCTTACAATCATATCCTCCAGCCTGCTCAGCCATTCCCCAACTGATGGGCATTTCGATTTCCCCTTTGATTCCCAATTCTCAGTCACCACAAAAAGAGCTGCTATGAACATTTTTGTACAAATAGGTCCTTTTCCCCCTGTTTGGATGCTTCTGGGATACAGACCTAGCAGTGGTATTGCTGGATCATCTTAAAAAGATGCAGTTTTAGAGGGATAAATGTAAAGCCTTATACTTGGGTTAAAAAAACTTACTGCCAGATGGGAGATGCAAGACTAGGCAACGATCATATTTAGAAAAAGAAGATCTGGGATATCAATGGATCACAACCCTAAAACTAAAAAATGGGGGTCAAGGAACACTAAACAGAAGAATGGAGGAGTATTTCTGATCTCTACTTGGTACTTCCTGCTCACACAGTCCTTTTCGAAAGCTGAATCTGATGAGCAAAAGTCTGAGGAGGCCTGACCTCTGGGCTGGTTATAGAGAACCCAAATATTCCAGCTTTCCTCATGTCAAGGTCACAGGTCTGGGATTCTTACCTCATCCATGCCCTTCCCCGGCACTGCCAGGAGCCAGCCTCCTTGGGTCCCTTCGGTGAGGATGGATCCTTTACAAAAGCCTACGCTGTCCAGAGACAGGGAATCCACCGGAGCATTTCTGCCCTCTGCAAGGTCCCAGAGGCACAGTTTTAAGTCTCGTCCTTGACTGTAAAATTTAAAAATATTTTTATTTTTACCATAGGATACTATAGCATCCTACAGTCCAATGTAGTCTAGCATACTTACAGTCCAGCATGGAATTGGGCCTTTAAGGTTCAGGAGTTTCTGAAATGCTACAAATCTGATGCTGCTCCCACTTCACTCATCAATGGGCTCTAAGGTTGATAAAGTGTGTTTCTCACAAAAACCTGATGACATATGAAGTCCATGGATTACTATTCCGATTTACAGATGAGGAAAGTGAGGTTCAGAGGGAAGCTTCATTGCCCAAAGGGCACACAGCTGGCAAACAGATTCCAATTTTGGTTAAAGAAAAGCTTTGAGATTTGCTTAATAAGGACAAAGGCAAAAAAAATCTATATGATCAAAAATATTTCTAGAAGCTCTTTCTGTAGAAATTGAGGGGATGCCCATGAACTATAGAATGACAAAACAAGGTATGATAAATGACTGTGATGGGATACTACTGTGTTGTAAGAAGTGATGAGGGAGATGGTTTCAGAACAACCTGACAAGACTCCTAAACTGATGTGGAGGGAAGTGAGCAGAGCCAGGACACTATGTACAGTAACAGCAACACTGCATGAGAATCAACTGTGAATGATTTAACTACTCTGTTCACATAATGACCGACCACAATTCCAAAGACCTCATAATGAAACATGTTATCTGCCTTGAGATTGCGAAATGATGGGCTCAACGGCACACTGAAATATACATCACATCCAGAGAGAGGGCCAGGGGGACTGAGTGTGGATCACAACATAGTTTTTTGTTTTTTTTTTTTTTTTACTTTTTTGTTGTTGTTTGCTTGTTTATTTTTTCTCTCATTTTTCCCCTTTTTGAGCTGATTTTTCTTATGCAACATGATAAATGTGGAAATACATTTAGAAGGAGTGCACATTTAATCTATGTTGTATCACTTGCTGTCTAGGGGAGGGAGGGAGAAAAATATGGAACACAAGGTTTTACAAGAGTGAATGTTGAAAACTATCTTTGCATTTATTTAGAAAAATAAAAAGCTATTATAAAAAAGGAGGCCCAACTTTCAGAGCATTGGATTGCTAATAAATGGGATATGATAAACTCCTAAGGCAGCACAATACCCAGACATTTCTTAGAACAATTTGACTGCACCTGAAAATTCCAAGTGCTACTCAGTCCACTTGAGAAATGCCGAGAGGACTGAGTCACCCTCCAAGTGCCCGGTCTGAGCAGCCCTCCATCTCCCCACTTGTGGTTGGACAATGGGGCCTTGCACCAATGGCCCTTCAAACACGCTGCATGCACATTCCAGCCACACAGTCAGCAGAGCCACCGCCCCCATGAGGGGTGACCTCTTTCCAAATATTTGCTCCCAGAAGTCTAATCTTGCAGAGAACCTGAGCCTCTGCTTGCCTCCTCACTAGAAGCACAAGGGTCTATGGGCAGGTGCACATTTGGGACGGGCAAAGAGTCATTCAGCTGCACCTCAAAAACGGGCTTGCCTTTCTTTGAAAAGGGCACAGGGACCAACTAGGAGATAGGTACTACTGATCATTTTAAGGATCATTTATTCCTATGCTTGCCAGTGTTTTTATTAAGAATGGATGTTGTATTTTATCAAATGTTTTTTCTGCATCTATTGAAATAATCATATGATTTCTGTTAGTTTCCTTATTGATACAGTCAATTATGCTGATAGTTGTCCAATCCCATTTTTTGAGTCATATAGTGTATTATCCTGGCGACAAATTGCTGTAATCTCTTTGATAATATTTTATTTAAGATTTTTCATCAATATCCATAGAAGAATTGGTCTATAATTTTCTTTCTCTATTTTGCCTCTTCCTGGTTTAGGTATCCAGCATCGTATCTGGATCATAAAAGGAATTTGGTAGGACTCGGAAGGTAGAATTTGAGCTGAAACTTGGAAGAAGTCAAGAAGTGGAGCAAAGGAAGGAGGGCATCTCACTGCTGCCTGACTCAGTTTCCACATCTGTAAATTGGAAATAATGATAGCATCTGCCTCCCAGGGTCATTATGAGGACAAATGATTTTATTTGTAACATTCTTTCCAAACTTTAAAACATTACATAAATGCTAGTTATCATTGTTAATAATAATGATAATAAATGACTTTGGTCATTAATCCATGTAGTCAACAAACATTTATTAAGAGCCTACTGGATACAGAATCCTATGTCAGATGATAAAAGAAGTCACCATAGGAAAAATGGTGACTTTATAAAAGACTGACTCGCTCTTTATAAGGAGGAAAGTGAAAGGCCCTGTGAAGTGATACCGTGTAGTTGGGATGTTTCTTTCTTCAATCTAATCACACTGAAGTGAATGTTCTGACCAGGGGCACACAGATAAAAGAGGAAAAAACTGAGATTCTGGCTCACAGGATGATAACTATGGAGGTGGAAGGGGCTGGGGAGGCTGCCCAGGGCACCCTCTCATTTTACAGACCGTGAGTGCTAACGCTTGAGGTCATACAGCCATAAGCAGCATTTGAACTCACATCTCCTGACTTCCAGACCAGGGATGGTCCTCGCCACCAGTGGTGACAAACTCAAACAGAAATGGGGCCACACACCATACATACACAGAGATTTGTTTGTTCTGTTGTCTTTCTATTTATCTTGTTAATATTTCCCAATTATGTTGTAACATGGTTCAGGTTGCACTCAGGTAGGTTGCAGGTCACTTGTTCAAACTCTGCTCTCCATCACTCAAGGATATGGAGACATTCCTTCCCCACCTTGTTTTCCTTCTTTCTAATTTCAAGCCTTCCTCCTCCAGGAAGCATTCCAGGATGAGCCATCTTCTCCCTCCATCTTTTCCTCCCCCCCAGCAATTCCAGCTTTATGTTACCCAGCGTCTCCACGACAAAGTGAACAAAGCATGTTCCACCTTAACCTCACCACGCTGCTCTCTGCCAAGCAACCAGCCAGCTCCTGAGGGCCGGCCCGCATGGTCATGGCTCAGGCCCCACAGTTCCAACACTGCTGAGCCCCCTCTTCTCCCCGTTCCAGGCTCCCCGACACTGAATGTTGCAGTCTGTGCTCAGCTCCTCTGCAGAATGATCTTTCAAGCCACCCTGGGCTCTCTTCTCTCCTGAGCAGCCTTTCAGTAGCTGAGCTCATGGGTAAGAAGACAGGAAGATCCGAGTTCAAATCCTATGTCAGGCTCTTGCTAGCCCTCTGACTTCCTCTGTGCCTGTTTCTTCATCCGTAAAGGTTGTTGTGAAAATCAAATGAGATCATTTTTGTAAAGTTTTACCTTTGGGGGCTTTGCTCGAGTCTCATATTTGCAACTCAAAATTTCTAAGCAGGTCTGGTCTTCTCATCAGTGCTCTCTTTCATTGAAAATTCATTCTTCTCTACAGCATGACACCAGTCTTTGCCCAGTAAGTTAGCCTTCCTCGTACGCCTCCATCTTTTGCCTCTGAGAATCACTGTATCCAAGATCTCCTCTCATGTAACGTAGATGATGTCAGGTCTTGTACCACCCTGACTCTGTTTCTTGGGTATTCTTTCTTTCTGCATGTCAGTAACATTTTTTCTTTCAAAGCTCTGGATGTTGCCTATGGCAATTCTGGGACTTTCCCTTTTGTTTTTTTGGTTTTGTTTTTTTTCCAGAAGATGATTAGTAGACTCTATTTTAACTTTGATTTCTGGTTCTAGTAGATCTGGGAGGTTTTTATACCTTGGGGTTTAAGGGCTAGGACCATCCCTTCAACCCAAATCACTCTGGCTCTCACCAACTGACCAATAATAGGTCACAGGTCAAGGGGCCTTTGGTCACTGTTTGGGCCCTAATTGGCTCAGAGTGAATGTAAATAGCAATTTTCTGTTTTGGTCAGAAACTCAGAAGGTCTTTCCCTCCCAGATATATACATCCATAAATCATATTTATCCATATCTATGTAAACATTTAATATTTAATAAGCATATATATATACATATATGTGTGTGTATAAATTTTTTTCACTGAGTAAATTAAAAAAGCCATTCTTTGCCACCTTTCACACTTAGCCTCAATCACTGATTGGAGTCCAATGATTCTTGAATTGTTCTCCTTGATCTGCTTGTCTGGACTGGCTTGTTCGGTTTTTTAAAAGCAAATATCTTATATTTTATTTCTCTCTTTCCCTTCCTCCCAATCTCTTGATATTGTTATAAAATTTTTTCTATGTCATGAAGTTACTGATTTCTCTAGTTTTCTGAGAGTTCATTATCTAGGTAAAGTTTAACAATTTCTGTTCTTAGATATTACATTCTCTTTCAATGTCTTCTCTCAAGAATTTTTCTTTTTCTAGCTCTTGCTTCATTTTTCTAAGCATCTATGTAGTCTGTGTAGAAAATCCATGTTTTTTCTTTGAGTCCTGTTTATATTGTTAGGGAAATATTCTCTTCTTTGGGGGGGGGTCTTTAGATATGTAATAATTTTAGATACTAGTCAGTGTTTTCTTTGATATATTCATCTCCCCAGTTTAGTTAATGAATTGAGGTAGAGATGAAGAGGAAGGGCATTCAGAAGAGGATGGCCAATGCAAAGGCCCAGAGGTGGGAGATATATATTGTATGTGAGGAACAGAGAGACAGCCCATTTGGCTGGATCACATCCTTAAAGGAATGATCAGAGAGTGAGGCTTGAAAAATATTTTCAAGGCATGTTATTCTTCAAGGTTGAAGAAGACCACAACCACTTCGCATTGGCTAAGATGACAGGAAAAGATAATGATGAATGTTGGAACGGATGTGGGAAAACTGGGACACTGATACATTGTTGGTGGAGTTTTGAACTGATCCAACCATTCTGGAGAGCAATTTGGAACTATGCTCAAAGAGTTATCAAACTGTGCAAACCTTTGACCCAGCAGTGTTTCTACTGGGCCTGTATCCCAAAGAAATCATAAAAAAGGGGAAAGGACCTATATGTGCAAAAATGTTTGTGGCAGCCCTTTTTGTGATGGCAAGGACCTGGAAAATGAGTGGATTCCCATCAACTGGAGAATGGCTGAATAAATTATGGGATATGAATGTCATGGAATATTATTGTTCTGTAAGAAATGACCAGCAGGACAATTTCAGAGAAGCCTGGAGAGACCTACATGAAAAAGACCACCACACATCCTTCCTGTTCAGCCCCTCGACTTACCTGAGGAGCAAGTGTTGGTCCCCCAGAGTCTTCACCCAATACACAGACTGCCCTGCGTGGCCATCCAAGATGGTGCCCGCTCTTCGGGTCTGCAGGTTCCAAACATGTACCAGCCCATTGAGTGACCTGTCAAACAACACAACTGAAGCTGTTTCAGCGGGCCTTGGAAATATGATTGCTCCCCTCTCCCTCCCCAATCCTTTATAATTTCTCCAGACTATGACTGGGTAGGAAGAGGCAGCCTCCATATCATGGGGCAGATGATGGGCAGACCTGCCATTAGGGCATCCCCATACTGCCCTCACCTCTGAGAAAGATGCTGCAGCAGTGAGTGATTGTCATCCCCACAGGCCTGAGAAGGCCCGGAGCCTCAAGACTGGCAGGATGCCTGCCTCACAATAACCCAATTAGTAAGGCTGGGCAAAGAGCATAATGCCCAACTTCCAGATAAGGAAACAGAGGTGGGAAGAGTGGAAGGGTCTTGCCCAGGATCACATGATCAGGCCTCTAAAATGTAAAATGAAATCCAGAGCAAAAGGCAAATTTTAATCCTACTTAAGTGAACAAATACTTCAGGAACAGCTATTTACACACAACTGAAAAGCTGATTGCCAAGTACTGTTATTTATTCATTAAACCAGGTCAGAAGCACCACTACTCACCCACACTTGGGTTATTATGTATTAGAAAATTACACAAAAAAAGTTTCTTTAAAAAGTTTTTCCAACAGAAAAAGCTGATCACTGACCACAATTCAGAATGACTACCCTTTCCCATTTAGCACTTACCCAGAGAACAGCAGTGGCGGACCACTTGCCTTGTTTCCACAGGAGAAATGCAGGGTATTTATTGCTGACTGTGCTCCTCGGAGGACGAACACTGGTGGAGGAGGGGGGAGAGCCATGACAGGGAGAGAAATCCACGCTTACCTTTTCAAGAAAGAAAAATCAAAATAAGATCTTTATTTTTGTCCATATTTACTTAAAGCTTCCTCCTCTCATAAAGGAAGAGAATGTTTATTTCTTTTCTTTTCTTTTGTCACAGAATAACAAAATTTGAAAGCTGGTAAAGGCCTCATTTCTTTTTCTCTTTTTTTTTTGCAAGTTAATGTTTTTTTTTAATTTTATAGATAATAAAGTAATTGTTACACAGTTCTTTCTATATCACATAGTTTGTAATTTAATAGTTTAATTTTAAGGAATGTTTATAATTCCTTAAAATTTTTTGAAGGTGAACATTCTCTAGAGTTTTTTTTTTAATTAAAGCTTTTTATTTGCATAACATATGTATGGGTAGTTCCTCAGCATTGATCTTTACAAAGCTTTCCATTACAAATTTTACCCCCAATCCCCTCCCCTCCCCTAGATGGCAGAAAGTCCACTACATGTTAATTATGTTAAAATACTTGACAAGTTGTGCAAGAAAAATCCTATCTACAAGAAAAAAAAAAAGAAAATCAGGGAAAGGAAACACAATGCAAGCAAACATTGATAGAGAGCATGAAAATGTTATGTTGTGGTCCACATTTCATATCCCTCTCTCTGGGTGTATATGGCTTTCTTCACTGAACAATTGGAACTGGTTTGAGACAATTCTTTGTTGCAGAGAGCCATGTCCATTAGAATTGATCATCATAGAGTCTTGTTGTTGCTGTGTATGATGATCTCCTGGTTCTGCTCATTTCACTCAGCATCAGTTCATGCAAGTCTCTCCAGGACTCTCTGAAATCGTCCTGCTGCTCGTTTTTCACAGAACAATAATATTCCGTAACATCCATATCCCATAATTTATTCAGCCACTCTCCAATTGATGGGCATCCATTCAGTTTCCAGTTTCTAGCCACTACAAAAAGGGCTGCCACAAACATTCTTGCATATGTGGGTCCCTTTCTCATTTCTAAGTATATTAAGAATGGTGCCCAAATTTATAATAATACAAGTCATTCTCCCATTGATAAATGGCCAAAGGATATGAACAATTTTCAGGTGAAGAAATTAAAACCATCTACAATCACACGAAAAAAATGCTCTAAATCACTATTGATTAGAGAAATGCAAATTAAAACAACTCTGAGGTACCACCTCACACTTCTCAGCTTCACCAGGAAAAGATAATAATAAATGTTGAAGGGAATGTGGGAAAACTGGGATACTGATGCATTGTTGGTGGAGTTGTCAACTGATCTAACCATTCAGGAGAGTAATTTGGAACTATCCCCAAAGGGCTATCAAACTGTGCATCCCCTTTGATCTAGCAGTCTCACTTCTGGGTCACTTCTAGGAGGGAAAAGAACCACATGTATAAAAATGTTTGTAGCAGCTTTTCCTGTGGTGGCAAAGAATCGGAAAACAAGAAGAGGCCCATCAAATGGGGAATGAGGAATAAATTATGGTATATGAAAGTGATGGAATATTAACTCTCTATAAAAAAATGAACAAGCTAATTTAGAAAGGTGACAAACTGATGCTAAGAGAAACAAGCAGAACTAAGAATACATCATACACAGTAACAGCAAGATTGTGCAATGATCAACTATGACAGACTTGGTTCTTCTCAGCAGTTCAGTGATCCAAGGCAATCCCAATAAACTTTGGATGGAAATCACCATCTACATCCAGAGAGAGAACTATGGAGACTGAATGTAAATCAACACATACTATGTTTACTTTTTTCTTTCTTGTGGAAAATCCCTTTTGTTCTGATTTTTCTCTCCCAACATGATTCATGAGGAAATATGTTTTTAAAAAGGTTTTCACATGGGGAAACAAAACAAGTAGATAGAAGAAGTGTGACTAGAATGCACTTAACCTGCAAGGGGAGAGAGGAGGAAAGACATGATCTTAATGAACTCCAAGCTTAAGGATGAATCAAATTGATGTGACAGGTGATACCATAATGCTACAAGAGAGGCATAATTTCAATGAAAATAACTTTGAGACACCATCTCACACCTATCAGATTGGCTAATATGATAGAAAAGGAAAACAACAACTATTGGAGAGGATATGGAAAAACAGGGACAGTAATGTACTTAATTGTTGGTGGAGTTGTGAACTGATCCAATCATTCTGGAGAACAATCTAGAATTATGCTCAAAGGGCTATAAAAGTGTGCATACCCTTTGATCCAGCAATACCACTACTAGGTCTATATCCCAAAGAGAAAAAAAAGTGGAGGGCAACGGAAGGATCTATATGTATAAAAAGAATTGGAAATTGAGGGGATGCCCATCAATTGGGGAATGGCTAAACATATTGTGGTATACGAATGTAAGGGATTATTATAGTGCCCTAAGAAATGATGAGCAGGTGGATTTCAAAAACACCTGGAAAGACGAAGTCAAGTGAGCAGAACCAGGAGAATGATGTACACAATAGCAGCAATATTATACAATGATCATCTGTGAATGGCTTAGCAAAACAATGGTCTATGATGATTCCAACGGGCTCATGATGAGAAAGAATCACTGGAGTCTGAATCCAGATTGAAGCAGACTTTTTTAAACTTGATTTTCTTGGGATCTGTGTCTTCTTTCCCAACATGACTAATATGGAAATATATTTGGCAAGACTGCACAAGTACAACCTGTATTAAACTGCTTATTGTCTCAGGACGGGGAGGAAAAGCAGGAAGAAATAGAATTTGGAACTCAAAATTTAAAAAAAACACGTTAAAATTTTTAACTACATGTAATTGAGAAAAAAAATTAAATGTAAAAAGGAAGGGTTCATAAATTTCCAGGAATAAAGAAATGACAGTCTCACTAATAAACTGTCCTGTCAGATCCCATCTAGATTGTTGAATCTAGTTCTACCAGTCACATTAAAAAAAAGTTTTCATTTTTCCAACATGTAAAGATAGTTTTCAACATTCATTTTTGCAAAACTTTGTGTCCCAAATTTTTCTTACTTCCTCCCTTCCCAAGAGAGCAAACAATCCAATAAAGGTTAAATATATGCAATCCTTTTAAACTTATTTCCATATTTATCATGTTACATAAGAAAAATCAGACCTAAAGGGGAAAAAATGTCAAAGAAAAACCCCAAACCAACAAGAAGGTGAAAATACTATGCTACGGTCCACATTCAGTGTCCACAGTTCTCTCTGGATATGGATGGCTCTCTTCATCCCAAGTCTATTGGAATTGCCTTAATCATCTCATTGTTGAAAAGAGCCACAGCCATCATTGTATAATCTTGTTGCCATGTACAATGATCTGATCCTGCTCATTTCACTCAGCTTCAGTTCATGCAAGTCTCTCCAGGCCTCTCTGAAATTGTCCTGCTGCTCGTTTCTTACAGAACAATAATATTCCATAACATTCATATACCATAATTTGTTCAGCCATTCTCCAGTGGATGGGCATCCACTCAGTTTCCAGTTTCTAGCCACTACAAAAAGGGCTGCCACAAACATTCTTGCACATGTGGAGCCCTTTCCTTCCTCTAAGATCTCTTTGGGATACAGGCCCAGTAGAAACACTGCTGGGTCAAAGGGGGTGCACAGTCTGATAGCCCTTTGAGCAGAGTCCCAAATTAGCAATTTTAGGAAGGACATTGATAAACTGAACATTGTCCAGATGAGGAAAGCTCTGGGGAAGATGCATGAATTAGAGAGAGGTGGGAGGGGAAAGAAGAGAAGGGGAGACAGAGGGCCCTTAGCTGTGCTCCCCAATCCCTTGGTGAGGCTCTAGTGCACTTGGGCCCGCCCTTCTCCTCCCAATCTCCCGAGCCCCTTGCTCCCGCAGCCAAAGAACTTCCAGAATCCCCCCCAAGTCACTAGTTAGATGTGGCGCTTTCTGGGATGTTTTATAAGTGACTGCATTAACACTGAAGGGGGCCGGAGGCTCTGGGTTTGAATTTGGACAAGTCCCTCCAGTTCCCCACCTGGTAGATGGGCAGGGTGTTGGGGGAGGGCACTCTCAGGCTCCTGCCCAGCCTGTAGCCCAGAATCCTGGGGGCTTTAACTAATCTTACTGAAAAGCAATTGTCCCTTTGTTCCAAGTCCCCCATCTGGAGATGGTCCCCCAGGATGTTCGGGTGCTCCCTCTTCTCAGGGGGCCATGCCAGCTCTGAGCCCAGGGTCTGGCCTGACGCACCAGGCTACTTTAGACCCTCTCTGTCTCTGCTCCACATCGTGGAATCAGAACAGGAAGAGAGGCCTTTGATGGAGACGGATGCCACTCAGTGGGTCTCAGTCAAGTGGCCATTTCCCCCTGTCTCAAGAGCGGGGGCCCTCAGAGATGACAAAGGTTCCCATGTGACATCTGCCCATCTCCTAACAGGAGGCTGCTTACAAGCACATCATTGCGCACCACTTTGCAAGGAGGTAACCCCATTTTCTAGAAGGGAGAAAATGGACACCCCCTAGCCCACAAAAAGGGGCATGCCTTGCCCTGCAGCATTCTTCTTGATACCCCAGCCATTACCCAGGAGGGCTCCAAAGGGCAGAAGCCCCGGGCACGAGCGGGCACCTCCAGGAAAGCTGCCCACAAGGACAGGCTCACACCTAGCTGCAGGTCTGCCAGCCGAGGGAACAGCAAAAGTGCTGAGAAGCCCCCTTGTTCACAGATGGGGAAATTGAGGCCCATCTCTCAGATACATCTAAAGACCTGCTGTTCAGTGATGGTGGGAATGGCCGCCCTGCTATCAATACCCAATAGAAGGCCCTGCTCGGCAGGGAGCAGTCGCAGAGCGCAGGAAATTTCGCAGTCATTAAAGCTGTGGTCAGCAAGATGGCGGCATGAGCCCCGCGCAGAGACTTCAAGGAGTAATTGTCACTCAAGAAGGACAAGTCAGAAAGAGTGCCTTCGCTCCAGGACGCGGCGAGATGCCCCCAGGAGAAGCCCAGCCCCCTGCCCCCTCCCAGTGCTGTCGTCCGTCATATTCCCCCACCCCCCCAACAGAGTGATTAAAAGGCTGCCTCCCCTCGCCCTGCTCGCCATCTGAGAAGCAGACAGCTGCAGCCGGGGGTCGGGCTGGCTCTTGAAGCACCATCTTGACTTCTCTGTGTTTACGCTCCGAGTCGCTGAGAGTGGGAAGGAGATTTCCAGGTACATGGGGAATAAATCTCTGGGCACGTCTGGCCGGCTTCAGCAAGCAGGTGCGCAGACATAATTACTGCTGCAAAGCATTTGGCACAACCAGGTGTGCTCCGACCCCAGGACTCCTGGGAAATTCCTGGCCCACCGGCGCCCTTCTCCCCAGAGGAGAGCGAGACTTAAAAGCACTCAGGAGGAGGGCCCGGAGCCCGCGCCGGACGGGTCCTCCCCGCTGTCGGAGGGCGAGGCAGCAGGTCACTGCCCACACGGCACCGAGGCCCAGCCAGCCAGCCAAAACCCGTGGGCCAGCTCGCATCGGGGCCCCTCACACAGAGCCTCATGTTGGGAGGCCGATTAATGACGTGAACAGGAAATGGGGGTCGGCTCCAGGCCTGCACATCCCTTCTGACTCATCCCAAGGTGTCTGCTGATGGATGGACAGCCGTGTGTAACAGGGAAACAAGAGTCATTAATATGGCAACACACAAGGGATGCAATCCCAAGAAGTCTCACTAAGGGTAGCGGGCCTCCTGGTCTCCATGGGGGCCCAGTGGCCTCCAGATGGCCAGACAAGGCTATGGAAGGGTAGGTCTGGAGCTGGCCACGATGGGGGAGACAAGGCAGGAAGGAGGGGGCCGGCCGCTCTGCCCCTCTCCCTGACATGGGCCCTGGCTCCACTGTCGCCCCGGGGCATGTCCCCAGCAGGACCGAATGACTCAGCTCATCAGGCCCATTTTACAGATGAAGGACTGAGTCACGGCCTGAGACACAGCGTGTCAGGTAAGTTCTCTGATGGCCGGTTAGGAAGCAATCCCCACAGTCTCAGAGGGCAAAGATGAACCCTGAGAGGACAGAGACAGCAGACTGGACCAAAAAGCCACTTTCTAAGACCAAGGAAAATCATGAAAGAAGCCAATGGCAGGAGTTTATTATTTATTAAAAGAAAATACGTAAGGAGAACGAATCAGGAGACACACTGCAGAAGCATTGCAAGCTCATGTCCGGCTAGCATGAATAACGTACACCTATACTGAGATTTTGGGGTCCCCTGTGTATGGCAGAAACCCAAGTTCGCAAGGAAAAGCAAACGAGAAATATGCTCAAGTAGCCATCAATGAATAAGAAAGCATTATATATAATAGCACTCTAATTCTTCAAAAGATTAGAGATTTCATTTGCATCTGTTCCACCGAACCACTGTTGTGAAGACAAGTTTTCTAATGACAGATATTTACTGTGGCTTGCTACCTTGTGTGTTACTCAACTTTTTTTGGGGAGGGGGTCTTTTGAGGGTATATACCTGGTAGTGATAGTCTTGGGTCAAAGGGCATACATACACAATACATACATACATATATATAGTCTTTTTTTAGAATAAATTCCAAATTGTTATTTGCAATGGCTGGATCACAGGTCCACCAACAATGTATTAGTATTCCTGTCCCCCCACATTCTCTCCAATAATTGTCATATTCCTTTTTCTGGTCATCTTTGCCAATCTTCTAGTGATCTTGGACTTCTTTTAATTTGCATTTCCCTTCATATTATTAATTTGGAGCACTTCTTCCATATGGCTAGTCGTGGGAGTCTGTCTGTTTTCAAGAATTGCTTGTTCATATTCTTAGACAATTTATTAGAGAATTACTTCTATCCTTATATGTTTTAACCAATTCTCTAGATATCTTAGATTTAGATAGGCTGAAAAGATTTTTTTTCCAACTTAATTGTCTGCCTTCTAATTTTGACTGCACTTATCTGGTGCAAAAACATTTCAGTTTTATGTAATTCAAACTGTCTATTTTACTACTGAGCCTTCTCTCTTTCTCTCCAAATAAATATTCTTCCCCTGCTCCTCTACTGTGTTTATGATGTGACCTTTTATCTCTAGATTATATATCCATTTGGAGCTTTTTGTGATATATGGCATGAGATGCTCATCGAAATTTCACTATTTATTGGGGAATACTTGTTTGAATATACTTTATCAGAAGTTTGTTTTAAAGATTTTTTTAAAAAAAATCAATTCATGGTTTCCCTTTTCAATCTAAGTGCACTGACTGTATCTGAACATAATTTTTTTTTCATTTTGCATAATCAAAGCTGTCCATTTGATCACTTAGGATCATTTCTATCCCTTGTCTGGTCAAGAACTCTGCTCCGCTCTTAAATGGGAAAGCAATTTTATTTCACAGATGAAGAAGCCGGGACCCAGAGAGGTGAAGTTAGTTATTTGAAATTTCACAGGTTGTAGGTAGAAGTGAAAGGATTTGAACCCACTCCACTGCACCCAACCAAATGGCCTTTAAGACTCTTACCTCAGGGGTGATCTAACTGGACGAGCTCTCTGGGTCACAGCTGTAATCACCACTTGGGGTTTTTCTCCGTTTCTTCATGGTCTGGCTTTCCTTCTTCTTCTCGGTCATCCCATTGCCCCCCCCCCCAAGTTTCATTCTAAAGGTTTGACTCTCCTCTAACTTGTCACAGACATTTAGAATTCTATTTCTGTCTTCCAGAGCTCTAGTCACTCATCCCAAGCTGATGTCACCCACAAATTTAATAAGCATGCTTTCCACTCCAGCCCCTCAGAAAAAAAACAAAACAAAACGAAACAAACAAAAACAAATTGAAATGATTAAAGAACAAGTTAGGAGGGCGGAGCCAAGATGGCGGACTGAAAAGGTGACTTTCTGCCTCTCCTCCGATCTTCTCTCAAATCAACCATAAAATAAGCCTCTGAACTGATCTTCAAGTCAACGAACTCAGAAATATTTGGGCACGGCTCTCTGGAGAACTTCATATCAGGTTAGACAGACTCGGACAGAGAGACAAATAGACGATCCCTGTGCAGGCCGGAAGTGAGGGTGGGACTCAGCTCAGCTCATCCTGGAAGAAATTCCAAACTCCAAACTCCCAATTCCAAACACCTGGAGTTTATCTGAGGCACTCGGGACACTCTGCCCTGATTGGGGACAGGTGTTCTGGCAGACTTGCCTTATTTAAGGAGTAATTTGGACTTAGTCCTAGCCCCCACCGGCCCAGCACCTTAAGTCAACTCGCCGAAGTGCCCCAGGGCAAAGCGTCTTCAGCCGAGGTTTTTTTTCCCCCTACCTTAAAGAGATATCCACTCTGTCTAAAAAAAAAAAAAAATGATGAAGAAGCAAAAGAGAGCTCTCACCATAGACAGCTTTTATCAAGGCAAAGAAACGACCTCAGATACAGAGGTTTCTTTAGACAAAAATCCAGAAAAAAACAGCAAGGACCATCACTGGTCCCCGTTTCAAAAGGCCTTTCTGGAAGACTGCATAAAGAACCTCAAAAGAGAGCTGGAGGATAAATGGGAAAATAAATTGAAATCAGTGCAAGAAGGATATAGTATCTTGCAAGAAGGATATGATACTCTGCAAAAGAGATATGAAAAAGACACCAATTTATTAAAAAATAAAATTAGTGAAGTGGAAAAAGAGTGCAGTGAACAAATTGGCCAGTTACAAAAGGAACTTAAAAAGGTAACTGAAGAAAACAACACCTTAAAAATAAGAATTGAACAAATGCAAGTGAATGACTCACTAAGACTTGAAGAATCAGTCAAACAAAAACAAAAAGATGAAAAATTAGAAGAAAATATGAAATATCTCCTAGGAAAAACAACTGACTTAGAGAATAGATCTAGGAGAGACAATCTAAGGATTATTGGACTTCCTGAAAGCCATGATCAAAAAAAGAATCTAAACACTATCTTCCAGGAAATCCTGAAAGAAAACTGCCCTGAGATTGTAGAATCAAAGGGCAAAATCACCATTGAAAGAATTCACCGATCACCTCCTGAAAGAGACCCCAAAATTAAGACCCCAAGGAATATCGTGGCTAAATTTCAGGACTATAGCACCAAGGAACAGATTCTGCTAGCAGCTAGAAAGAAACAATTCAAATACCGAGGATCAATAATTAGAATCTGTCAGGATCTGTCAGCTTCCACACTGAAGGATCGAAGGGCTTGGAACCAGATATTCCGAAGGGCAAAGGAACTTGGATTACAGCCAAGAATAACCTATCCAGCTAGAATGAGCATTATCCTCCAGGGAAGAAGATGGTCATTCAATGATATAGGTGAATTTCACCTATTTCTAATGAAAAGACCAGATCTGAACAAAAAATTCGACACCCAAACACAGAACTCAAGAGATGCATAAAAAGGACTCTTGAGAACTTTATTTTTACTAGGGGGATACTCAAAGTTTGGGGGTATAATTAACTAAATATTACTTTGATAATATGAAAAAGAGAACTAGAGGGGAAAAGGTTGTCATACTGGGGAAAAGAGGGAAAAAGTGGTAAAATAAGATCTAAAAAAAAAAAGGAGGTAAAAACAAGGTAAAATCACTTGAAGAGGCAAAGAAAACCTAATATAATTGAGAGAAAGAGGGGAGGAAGATGAGCATTGTGTAAATCTTACTCTCATCAGATTGGGCTCTAAAAGTACATATCAGACATTTGATTTCACATAGAAACCTGTCTGTTGCTAGAGGGAAGTGGGAGGGAAAGGAGGAAAAGTAAGGGACAAACTAATAGAAGGGAAAATAGAAGAATCAGGGGAAAGGAGTAAAAACAGGGGGAGGGGTTCTAAAGGGTAGAGTATTGTTTGGGGGAGAGGGTCATCAAAAGCAAAGTACTGAGGTGGGGGAAAGGGAGAAAGGGGAAAGGAAAGGGGAGTATTGTTTGGGGGAGGGGTCATCAAAAGCAAAGTACTGAGGTGGGGGGAAGGGAGAAAGGGGAAAGGAAAGGGGAAAACATAACTTGGGTAAATAAGATGGCAGGAAATAAAGAATTAGTTATTCTATCTGTGAATGTGAATGGGATGAACTCTCCCATAAAGCGGAAGCGGATATCAGACTGAATTAAAAACCAGAATCCCACAATATGTTGTCTACAAGAAACACATCTAAAACATAGTGACACATATAGGATGAAGGTAAAAGGCTGGAGCAGGACCTATTATGCTTCAGGTGAACAAAAAAAAGCAGGGGTAGCAATCCTTATCTCAGATCAAGTAAAAGCCAACATAGATCTAATCAAAAGAGATAAGGAAGGAAACTATATTTTATTAAAGGGTACCATAGATAATGTAGCAATATCTATACTAAATATATATGCACCAAGTGCAATAGCACACAAATTCCTAGGGGAGAAATTAAGAGAGATGCAAGAAGAAATAGACAGCCAAACGATACTAGTGGGGGATCTCAACCTTGCTCTCTCAGAATTAGATAAATCAAACTACAAAATAAACAAGAAAGAAACTAAGGAGATAAACCAATTGTTAGAAAAGTTAGGTATGATAGATCTATGGAGAAAGTTGAATGGAGACAGTAGAGAGTTTACTTTTTTCTCAGCAGTCCATGGAACCTATACAAAAATTGACCATGTATTAGGGCATAAAAACCTTAAAATCAAATGCAGAAAGGCAGAAATAGTAAATGCATCCTTTTCAGATCATGATGCAATAAAAATCACATGCAATATAAGGCCAGGAGAAAATAAACCAAAAGGTAATTGGAAATTAAATAATCTAATCCTGAAGAATGAATGGGTGAAAGAGCAAATCATAGACACAATCAATAATTTCATCCAGGAGAATGACAATAAGGAGACAACATACCAAAATTTGTGGGATACGGCCAAAGCGGTTTTAAGGGGCAATTTTATATCTCTAGATGCTTACTTGCATAAAATAGAGAAAGAAAAGATCAATGAATTGGGCTTATTATTAAAAAAACTAGAAAAAGAACAAATTAAAAACCCTCAATTAAATACCAAATTGGAAATTCTAAAAGTAAAAGGAGAAATTAATAAAATTGAAAATAAGAAAACTATTGAGTTAATAAATAAAACTAAGAGTTGGTTCTATGAAAAAACTAACAAAATAGATAAGCCTTTAGTTAATTTGATAAGAAAAAGGAAAGAGGAAAATCAAATCATTAGTCTCAAGAATGATAAGGGAGAACTTTCCTCCAATGAAGAGGAAATTAAAGCAATAATTAGGAGTTACTTTGCCCAACTTTATGCCAGTAAGTTTGAAAATCTGAATGAAATGGAGGAATATCTACAAAAATATAGATTGCCGAGGTTAACAGAAGAGGATATAAATTATTTAAATAGTCCCATATTAGAAAAAGAAATAGAACAAGCCATTAACCAACTCCCTAAGAAAAAATCTCCAGGGCCAGATGGATTTACATGTGAATTCTACCAAACATTCAAAGAACAATTAATTCCAATACTACACAAACTATTTGAGAAATTAGGGACAGAAGGTATACTGCCAGAATCCTTCTATGAGACCGATATGGTGCTGATAGCTAAACCAGGTAGGGTAAAAACAGAGAAAGAAAACTATAGACCCATTTCCCTAATGAATATTGATGCAAAAATTTTAAATAAGATTTTAGCAATGAGATTACAGAAAGTCATCCCCAGGATAGTACACTATGACCAAGTAGGATTTATACCAGGGATGCAGGGCTGGTTCAATATTAGGAAAACTATCAGCATAATTAATTATATTAATAACCAAATTAACAAAAACCATATGATTATCTCAATAGATGCAGAAAAAGCCTTTGACAAAATCCAACACCCTTTCCTATTAAAAACACTAGAAAGTATAGGAATAAATGGGCTTTTCCTTAAAACGATCAGTAGCATCTATTTAAAACCATCAGCAAGCATCATATGTAATGGAGACAAACTAAAACCATTCCCAATAAGATCAGGAGTGAAACAAGGCTGCCCACTGTCACCATTACTATTTAATATTGTATTAGAAATGTTAGCTTTAGCAATAAGAGAAGAAAAAGAGATAAAAGGAATCAGAGTAGGTAATGAAGAAACCAAATTATCACTCTTTGCAGATGACATGATGGTATACTTAGAGAACCCTAGAGATTCAACTAAAAAACTACTAGAAACAATTCACAACTTTGGCAAAGTTGCAGGATTCAAAATTAATCCACATAAATCATCAGCATTTTTATATATTACCAACAAAGTTCAGCAGCAGGAGATACAAAAAGAAATTCCATTCCAAATAGCAGATGATAGGATAAAATATTTGGGAATCTATCTGCCAAGGAAAAGTCAGAAACTATACGAACTAAACTACAAAACACTTTCCACACAAATAAAATCAGACCTAATCAATTGGAAAAATATTAAGTGCTCATGGGTAGGCAGAGCAAACATAATAAAAATGACAATACTACCCAAACTAATCTACTTATTTAGTGCCATACCAATCAAACTCCCAAGAAATTATTTTACAGATCTAGAAAAAATAGTAGCAAAGTTCATTTGGAAGAACAAAAGGTCAAGGATTTCAAGGGGATTAATGAAAAAAAAGGCAGATGAAGGTGGCCTTGCTCTACCAGATCTAAAACTATACTATAAAGCAGCGGTCATCAAAACCGTTTGGTACTGGATAAGAAATAGAGCAGTGGATCAATGGCACAGGATAGGTTATCAGCACAACCTAGGCATTAACCTTAACAATCTAGTGTTCGATAAACCCAAAGACCACAGCTTTTGGGATAAATACTCTCTATTTGGCAAAAACTGCTGGGAAAATTGGAAACTAGTGTGGAAGAAATTAGGGCTTGACCCATACCTAACACCACATACCAAGATAAGATCTAAATGGGTTCATGATCTAGATATAAAGAGGGACTTTGTAAGCAAGTTAGAGGAACGTAATATAGTTTATCTCTCAGACCTGTGGAGGTGGAACAAATTTATGTCCAAAGAAGACTTGGAACTCCTAATTGAACACCAGATGGATAATTTTGACTATATTAAGTTAAAAAGTTTCTGTACAAACAAAACAAATGCAGACAAGATTAGGAGGGAAGCATCTAATTGGGAAATCATCTTTACATTTAATGGTTCTGATAAAGGCCTCATTTCTAAAATATATAGAGAATTGTCTCATATATATAAGAATTCAAGCCACTCTTCAATAGATAAGTGGTCAAGGGATATGAACAGACAATTTTCAGATGATGAAATTAAAACCATCTCTAGTCATATGAAAAGTTGCTCCAAATCACTATTGATCAGAGAAATGCAAATTAAGACAACTCTGAGATACCACTACACACCTGTCAGATTGGCTAAAATGACAGGAAAAGATAACGATGAATGTTGGAGGGGATGTGGGAGGGCTGGGACACTAATACATTGTTGGTGGAACTGTGAACGGATCCAACCATTCTGGAGAGCAATTTGGAGCTATGCTCAAAAAGTTGTCAAACTGTGCATACCCTTTGACCCAGCAGTGTTTCTAGTGGGCCTATATCCCAAAGAGATCTTAAAGGAGGGAAAGGGACCCACATGTGCAAGAATGTTTGTGGCAGCCCTTTTTGTAGTGGCTAGAAACTGGAAACTGAAGGGATGCCCATCAATTGGAGAGTGGCTGAATAAATTATGGTATATGAATGTTATGGAATATTATTGTTCTGTAAGAAACGACCAGCAGGACGATTTCAGAGAGGCCTGGAGAGACTTGCATGAACTGATGCTGAGTGAAACGAGCAGAACCAGGAGATCATCATGCACAACAACAACAGTATTACATGATGATCAATTCTGATGGACATGGCTCTCTGCAATAAAGAATTGTCTCAAACCAGTTCCAGTTGTTCACTGAAGAAAACCATATACACCCAGAAAGAGGGACATGAAATATGGACCACAACGTAACATTTTCATGCTCTCTATTGACATTTGCTTGCATTGTGTTGCCTTTCTCTGATTCTTTTTTTTCTTGGAGATAGGATTTTCCTTGCATAACTTCTCAAACATTTCAACATTATTAACATGTAGTGGACGTCCTGCCATCTGGGGGAGGGGAGGGGACTGGGGGTAAAATTTGTATTGGAAAGCTTTGTAAAGATCAAGGTTGGGGAACTACCCATACATATGTTATACAAATAAAAAGCTTAAAATAAAAAAAAAGAACAAGTTAGAATGACTACTTTTAGTAACTAGTGAGCTTCTGAGACATAAATTGGGCACAATCTTTAACACAGAAAGTTTAAGTAAATTCCCACTCAGTAACTGAAGAATCAAACTTTGCCATAATTTTTTTTTAAAACTGTGTATACTCGGGGCACTTAAAAATTGTGTGTGTGTGTGTGTGTGTGTGAGAGAGAGAGAGAGAGAGAGAAAGAGAGAGACAGAGACAGAGAGACAGAGATGGAGAGAGACAAAGACAGAGAGACAGAGACAGAGAGAGATGGAGAGAGATAAAGCATGGAGGAACAAAAAAGCAAAGAATGATAGCATTTCTTGATTTCGTCAACTAAGGGGTTTATTTCCTTTAATTGGGATGCTGAGTATAAAAACCTGGCTCTAGAGAACATGAACTTGATAGCACAGAGATTCACAGACCCAAGGAGCTGGGAGGGACCTTGGAGGCCATTTATTTCCACCTATAACCAGATAAAATACACTTTAAATACATCTGAGAGTTGGCCATCCAGCCTCGCTCACAGACTTCAATGAGGGACCAGAGTCCGTTCCACTTTGGGATGGCTCTAAATCATGAGGAAGCTAAACTTGTCTCACAACAACCCGTGGGGGGCTCTGCAGCAACCTCCATCTTACAGATGAGAACAATGGGGCTCCTCCAGGAGAAATGGGTCCCCACGATCACACAGGGCCATTACCTAGGAACATTACACTGCCTCTGGGTGTCAAGAACATCACCCACTTCCATCAGTTCTGCCCTGGAGATGACCCGGGATGTGAGCTGTTGGACACCTGCCTCATTCTTCAGCCAACAAACTAAAATGAATAAGAGAATGGCAGAGGGAGCGGCAATGAGCAGAACTCCCCCAAAATGTACCCGACGCCGATCCTGGGGTGGCCGACGAGAAGCTTACGGCAGCCCCAGCTTCAGGAGTTCTCAGCCCAGAGACTGCAAGGGAAGGCCAGAAAGCCATTTGGGGGGCCCCGTGCCGCCCCCAAGGGCAGGGCCTGCAGGCGCATCTGCTGCCCATGTGCACCCCTGTACTGTATTTCCAATGCTTGTGGCTACAGGGGTCAGGTGTCTTCCTGACTAAAGACCAGAGCCCGGACCAAGAGAGCAGTGACTGGACCTCCCAGGATCACATTCTGGAAGCCCTCAAAGTTTGCAGACCTCTAGAACTAGGTCTGAAAGCATCAGCTGAAAGCCTGGAGCCTGGGAGCGGAGCTCCTCCTCTTGGGTGAGCATAGCCCAATTTAACATAAAAGTCCACGTCAAGAAATAGGCTAGAAATGATAAATGTGGAATATGTTGGAAGAATTGCAAACGTTTAACCCACATTGGATTACTCACTGTCTAGGGGAGGGGGGAAGTAGGGAAGGAGGAGGAAAAATTTGGAACACAAGGTTTTGTAAGGGTGAAAACTATCTTTGCAGATATTTTGAAAAAAAAAAACTATTATAAAAGTAGGCTAAAAATGAATCAAACCAACCAACCAACCGAAAAACCTTGGCAATAACAAGCTTCTATAGTGGCAGGGAAAGATCAAGACATAAACTCAGAAGACAACAATGTGAACACAGCTACAAGCAAAGCTCAAAGAAAAGATGCAAAGTGGCCACAAACCCAACAAGAATTCTGGAAGAGTTAAAGAACGAGATACAAATGTTAGAGAGAAAAAATGAGAAAAGAAATGAGACTAAGGCAAAAACATTATGAAAAGAAAACTAACAGCTTAGTAAAAAAGGCACAGAAATACTTTAGAAAATAACACCTTGATCAATGTTGAAAAATTACCTATGCATATGTTTTGCAAATAAAAAGCTTCAATAAAAAAAGAAATTAACACCTTGAAAACCAGAATTTGCCAGATAGTTAAAAACAGCACAAAAATCCTGTCTCTGTCTCTGTTTCTCTCTGTCTCTCTCTGTCTCTTTCTCTGTCTGTTTCTCTCTCTCACATACACACACACACACACACACACAAAACCACACAAACTCTTTAAAAAGCTGAACTAGCCAAATGAAAATTTGATCATTTTCAGTCATCAGTTCAGTCATGTCTGACTCTTCTCGACCCATTTGGGATCTTCCTGGCAGAGATATTAGAGTGGTTTGCCATTTCCTTTTCTAGCTCATTTTCCAGATTAGACAACTGAGACAAATTAGGTTAAATGACTTGCCTGGAGTCATACAGCTAAGAAATGTCTCAGACTGGATTTGAATTCAGAAAGATGAGACTTCCTGACTCCAATCCTAGCACTCTATCCACTGTGTTACCAGCTGTTTCAGCCAAATACAAAAAGAGGTATAAAAGCTTATTGAAGAAAATAATTCCTTAAAAATTAGAATTGGGCAAGTAGACGCTAATGACTCTATGAGACATCAAGAAACAACAGAATAAAATCAAAAGAATGAAAAAATGTGACATGTTTCTTTGGGAAATATTTCCTAACCTGGAAAATAGAACAAGAAGAGATAATTTAAGAATTACTGGATTATCTCAAAGCCATGATCAAAAAAAGAGCCTAGATTTTGTATTTCAAGAAATTATTAAGGAAAACTATTCTAATATCTTAGATTCAGAGGGTAAAACAGAAATAGAAAGAATCCACAATTCATCACCTGAAAGAAATCCCAAAATGAAAACTCCCAGGAATATTATAGTCAAATTCCAGAGATTCCCAGATCAAGGAGAAAATACTGTAAATAGCAAGAAAGAAGTAAGTCAAATTTGGTGGAGCCATAGTTGGGATCACATAAGATTTAGCAGTTTCCATTTTAAAAAAATAGAGAGTTTGGAACAATTCTGGAAGATAAAGGAACTAGGATTACAAGCAAGAATCACTCCTTAGTAAAAGAGTATAATTCTTCAAGGGGAAAAGAGGAAATTTAGAGAAGCAGAGGAATTTCAAGCATCCCTGATAAAAAGATCAGATCTGAATAGAAAATGGGACATTCAAACACAAGACTCAAGAGAAGCCTAAAAAGGTAATATGACTGAGAAATCATAAAGGGCTATATACAATTAAGCTCTTTACATTCCTATATGGGGAAAGGGTACTGTAACTTTTAGGAACTTTAAGTAATCTGCTTAAATACATAGGGAAATTGCAAAAAAAAATAGGGAAATAAGTGAAATTAATGAAAATAAGGGCTATTCCTCAATTGATATATTTTTTTTTTTTGCTGAGGCAATTGAAGTTAAGTGACTTGCCCAGGGTCACACAGCTAGGAAGTGTTAAGTGTTCTGAGGCCACATTTGAACTCAGGTCCTCCTGACTTCAGGACTGGTGCTCTATTCACTGCGCCATCTAGCTGCCCCTTCCTCAACTGATAAATTGATAAGGATATGAACAGCTAGTTTTCAGACAAAGAAATCAAAGCTATCTATAGTCATATAAAAACACTATGTCATTATTGATTAGGGTAATGCAAATTAAAACAACTCTGAAGTACCACCTCATACCCATCACTTTGTCTAACATGACAACAATGGAAAACGACAAATGCTGGAAGGGATGTAGAAAAATAGGGACATGAATGCAGTGCTGGTGGAGGTGGGAACTCTTCCAACCATTATGGAGAACCACTTAGAACCAAAGGACATAAAACCGTGACACTCTTTGACACAGTAACACCACTCCTAGAAAAAAGAACTCACATGCACCAAAATATTCCTAGCAGTTCTTTTTGTGATGGCAAAGAACTGGGCATCAAAGGGATGCTTATCAATTGGGAAATGCCTGAACAAGGTGGGATAGACGATAATGCACTTTAAGAAATGGGGAGGGGAATAGTTTCACAAAAACCTGGGAAGACTTAAATGACCTGGTGCAGAATGAATGAGCAGAAAGATCACTGTACATTTACTGATGTTTTGCGTGTGTGTGTTTGTGTGTATGTTTGTGTGTGTGAGTGTGTATGAGTGTGAGACTGTATGAGTGTGAGTGTGTGTGATTGTGTGAGTGTATGAGTGTGTATGTGAGTGTGAATGAATGTGACTGTGTGTGTGTGTATGAGTATGTATGAGTGTGAGATTGTATGAGTGTGTGAGTGTGTATATGTGTGAGTATGTATGTATGACATGGCTAATAGTGAAAATGTTTTGCATGATTTCACATGTATAACTGATACCCTATTGCCTGCTTTCTCAATGGGTGGGGGAAGGGACTGGAGGGAACCTGGCACTCAAATTGTGTTTTAAATATTTACAAAGAAAATAAAAGGGGGGAGGGGGAGACATCACAAAGCAGTGACCATCATGATGCAGGCTCACAACGTTCTTGTTTTTTGTTCTTGGCCTCTGAGGGAAGGACTGTGAATAGGAAGGAGCTCAAAGTGACAATGAATGGGATGGCAGTTTCCAATAAGGAAGCTCTTCCTCACAATCAGAGCTATCCAAAATGGGAATCGATGGGCTGGGCGCTTATCGGGGTCCTATCTAGGGGGCTCCTGCTTGGGTTGGATCCCAGCCCTATTCCTTGTGTAGTCCTGGACAAGCCCCTGAAAGGCTCACAGCTGAATTAAACTGGATGCCATCGGAAGTCCCTTCTGACACAGGCGCTGTGAGGCTCACCAAGGAGCTCAGAGTCCTGGAAGCCAAGGAGAAAAGGCACAGAGACTGAGGAGAGGACGGTGTGGGCAGTCCAGGAAGCTTTCTGGTCCAACGGTTCCCACCATCCAGCCATGAGGAAGAGGAAAAGGCCTTTTCTAACCCTCCGAGTCAAAGGCACAAGAACCACCTTCAATTTCATTGTTTTTTAAAGAAAAATATATGAAACCCAACTTATCAGCAAAGATGATAAAAGCAGCAAACAGTTCACGGCATGTGTTTTCTTAAACACTGTTTGATATCTCTCTTTATATATAATATTTAACCACATCATAACTCAGTGACAACTCAAAGGGTCACCTGAGAAAATACAGCTGGGATCTGGAGAACAGAATGATTTGACTAACAATCTATCCACAGAGAAGTTCTCACTTGAGCAGCACTTTGAGAATCAAGGGCCTTCCCTTAACACCGGATGGTTTATTTGTATGTGTGCTCTTTATACGACTTCTTCCTCAGAGAATGAATGTTGAGAGAGAGGAGGCAAAGGATTGATTGGAAACTGAGAACTTGTTTGGGAAAAAAATCAGCCTCTGACTGACAGCTTCTCAGTGGGAGGGAAAGAGATTACCTCCTGCTCTATGGGCTCTGCCCCCTTTTTGGGGATAGTGGGTCTTTATCTTTGGCACTGACTCTCCAGGGCTGGGCAAACAGCAGGCACTTAATTAACATTTGCTGATCGGTTCACTGATTGCAGGGGCTATTGTGTTTTTGTCTTTGTGTGCCCCCCCCTCCCCATGTCTGACAGTGCAAGAAATTAATCCACTCTGGTTGAATTGAATTGACTTTAGAAACAGAAATATCAAGTCACGTGGTTTGGGAAGCGCTTCTGCAGTAGTTACAACTCCCATGTTGGCAGTCCCAGACAACACAATGACTAACCAATCCCCCTGAGCTTGTTGCCACAAATCCTACCCACCATCTCCTAACAGTCTCTGCTTAATAAGGTGGAAAATACCACATACTGTCTGATCCTGCACTCGAACTGGCTACCACCCAGTCATTAATTATCAGTAATGATTGTCTGCTCCCAAGAATGCTTCAAAACAAAATCAAAGCCAAACAAGTGATTCTCGAGACCCTTCTGTGGGGAAATGTTGGCTGGGAGCTGCTGCTTTGTTTTGCAACATCCCAGCCAAGTAATAAAGCCACAGGGTTTCTGTAGGCTAGTGCAAAACCCAGAATTTGAAGACCTGCAAATGGCTTCCAAGACACTGAGTGACAAAGCAGATGTAGCAGGGAGACCAGAGTCTCCCAATTCCCCCGATCGGCTGAGAAATCGCCGTCTACAGACAAAACAGACACTGGGAAATTCAATCAATCAACATGATTTTATTTGCTGCGAGCTACATGGCCAGAGACAGAGAAGTATAATTCTCTAGACTTAAACAGAGCCCAAGAAAAACACAAAGGAAGCTCCATGAGAGATCCCCTGGCTCCAGCCCCTTCATGCAAGATGAGCAAACTGAGGCTCAGAAAGAAGAAGGGTTGTGTCCACGATCATGTGGGAAAGGGAATGGCAGTGCCGGCTCCAAGCCGGATCACCTGCATCCCGTGGACTCCCGGGGCCCTCAAAGTCCTGCCCAAGAAGTCTGATCTTTCTTTCCGGCCGACTCTGAGGGTAACAAAGGCCCCCTCCCCATGGCCGGGGGCTGGTGGGAGCTCAGACCGGGCAGCCGGCCATGCTGGGGGAGAGCTTGGTGACTTCTGACAAGCCTCTTCGTCTGGAAAACGAGAGGGCATTTATCCACTAAGCATCCTTCCCAGGGTCTGCATGAAGCCCATCCTCAGTCTGAGTGGCACCTGCCTGCCCAGGGAGTAAGACCTGGATCACTGCAATTCCCAATGGGGTGAGTCGGCCGGGGGGCCCAGACAGAGTGGGGGAAAGGCAAGTGGGGAGGACTTCCCAGGGGGCAGCCCCTGAGCTGGGCTTTAAAGGACGGAGGGCTTCAACAGGACGAGGAGAAAGGAACCCCAGAGGAGGCAGAGGACAAGGGAGAAGAGGGGACAAAGAGCCCCACAATTTCACAGAGGCATGAAGTGGGCCACCCGAGAAGCTAAGGGGGACACTGGGATGCTGAGGGTCTGGCCTGGAGGCCAGAAGTAGCAAACAGAGCCCCCAAAGGTTCTTAAAAGAGGAGTGAAAAAAGTGGATCTGCACCTAGGAAGCCTTACTTTGGCAGTGCTGTGCAGGGAGTCTGCTGGGGGAGACCAGCAAAGACAATGGGGAAAAGGAAAAAGGCCAACCCAGCCTCCCACGGAGGTTTCAAAACTCCCAGGAAGGGGGCCAGAAGGAGAAAGAGGAGCTGGCGTTCTTCCAGACCCGGTCAGCACAAGGGATCGGCAGAGCCCAAGCAGCGAGGCCAGGCTGGGGAGGACGGGGGAGCCTGAGGCTCCAGCTCTCAGAGGGCGGCCGGGACCTGGGGCTAAGGAGCAGGGCAGGAAGTGCCTATCCAGAGCAAGAGCCTTCCACAAAGGGGGCTGGGGCTGGGGCCAAGCGACTATCGACCAGACTTCTAATCAGGGACAAGACCGCAGCTACATCCCCCAGACCCTGAACCAGCGAATCTCAGACTGATGGGCAGAGACCAGATGCCCGAGGATGCTGCAAGTGGGCCCTTCTCTGCCTGGCAAGAACTCAATGGTTGATGGTCAGAGAAAGGAGGAGCAAGATCCCAGAGAGATTACCCCCCAGAAGCACAGAGTCCAGCCCTGACCCAAAGGCCCAAACCAGGAGGCGAGAAGGGAAAGAACAAGAGACAATGATATCCAGAGATACTATTCACCGGGGACACCCAGACAGGAAGCCCAGAGGAATAAAGGGAACTCAAAACACTGACATGCAAAGCTCCAAACAAAACTGCAACCTGGCCAAAAGGGGCCGAGAAGTCCTAAAAGAAACAGAGGAGGGGTCCAAGAGTGATGCTCCACTGAAATGAGGGTTTTGGATAAAGAACTGGAGAAGAAAAGAGAGCTCCATGATGGCCTTAATGCCATCCAGGGTCACAGAAGGAATCAGACAGAAGACCTACAGATTAGTAGGTTCTGATGGTCCTGAATCAAGGAAGAACGGGGAGGGAGGGGGAAAGACTATCCTAGAGAAGAGAGGAGACACTCTCAACTCCCTCCCCTTGGCACCTGCTGCTCTGCTTGGCTGCAATTCCGTAGGACAAGTTGCCCCTCTCCCTCCTGGAGTCTTCACCCCCACTCCCCACTCCCTCTTCCCTGCCTCTAGACTATAAGCTCCTGGAGGGCAGAGTCTGTTTTATTAAATGCATGCCCATAGCTAGCGCCACATCTGGCACACAGTAAGAGCTTATGGAATGGATTGGGTTGGGCTAGGAGGAAGAAGGGGGAACCTAATATCTCAAATAATGAGCATGTACAGAAAGACTAACAAATATCTAGGAAAGGCTGGAGGTGGTGGACATCATTTACATCTCACTTGTACCTAGACTGGTCAAAGGAGGATAGAACACACACAAATTGCTCTAAAAATACATTCTACTCAACTTCCTGGCAAACAGGACGATACAGGAAGAAGAGAAATGGAGGGAGAAGAAGGTGGGTAGATTGAGGAAGGAATCAGGCAGAAGCAAAGCAACTACAACCTCAGAAGTAGACTGTGGCAGGGGCTGGGGGACAGGTTCGAAGGAAGAAAGGATACGAACCAGTGATCACAGTCTGGGTGAGAAAAAGAGAGGAGGAGCAAGGAAATAAAAGAAGGCTGCATCAAGCACAGATGGTGCACAATCTTCTTTGTAAAGAGGAGGAAAAAGTGAGTGAAAATGGACAGAGAGAAATACAGTGTTCCTACCTCTGACTGTAAACAGAATGAACTCACCACAAAAACAGAAGAAGGCAGCAGACCAGAATACAAAGTAGCATCCAACCAAATACAGTCTATAAGAAACACACTTGAAACAAAGATTCGCAGACAGTTAAAATAAGAGTCTGGAATAAGATCTATTATGCTTTATATCAATTTAACCCAAACTCTGAAAAGTAGCAACAATAATCATATGGTAAAAAAGAAAAAAGCAAATGAATAGAGCACCAGCCCTGAAATCAGGAGGACTGGAGTTCAAATCTGGCCTCAGAAACTTAACACTTCCTAGCTATGTGATCCTGGGCAAGTCACTTAAGCCCAAAGGCCTCAGCAAACAAACAAACAGCCCCCCCCCAAAAAAACAAACAAAAAAAGACAAAAACCACAAATTAAACACCAAAACAAATTCTGAAAATAAAAGTAACAAAACCGAAAGCAGGAATTTGACTGAATTTATAACAAAAACCAGTAGCAGCTTTTTTGAAGGAAAGAAAACAGATAATTAGTTGGCTAATTTGATAGAAAGAAAGAGGGAGAAAAGAGGAGAGGGGGAGAGAGAGAGAAAAAACAAAATCCACAACAAGAAAGGAAAAACAATTATTATAAACTATTTTGTGCAATTTTAGTAAATAAAACTGATGGCTTAAATGAAATAGCCACAAAATATGAAATACTCATATTATCAGAAAAAAAGTTACTTAGAAAACCCAATCCTCCAAAAGAAATTGAACAAGTCATAAAATACTGTGAGTTTACAAGTGAGTTCTTTTGAACATTCAAAGAACAATTAATTCTTTTTATTACATAAATTGTCTAAAAATAGGGAAAGGGATCCTATGAAATTCCATTTATAATAGCCTTGATACATATGACAAAAGTGAAAAAACAACTGACCAACATCCCTAATGAATGTAAAAAGTTTAAGTAAAATATTAGCAAAGCAACGATGACAATATATAAGGCAAATGATAAGCTATGACAAGGCTGATATCTATAATGCATGCTTTTTTTCTACATTAGGAAAATTATAAACATAAAAGATTTCTTTGATAACAAGATTAATAAGAATCACAATTATATCAACATAGGAAGAAAGACTAGACAACAAAAATCGGCGGGAAGGGATCGAGAAATAATTTAACATATTTAAATGTATTAGACTATTTGTCATCTAGGGGTGGGGGTGAGGGGAAAGAGGGGAAAATCTTGTAATGAAAACAATTTTTTTTGCAAAGGTCAATGTAGAAAAATCACTCATATATTCTGTAAATAAAAAGCTTTAAAAAAATAAAACAAAAACTGCTAGGAGAAGTAGAAAGCAAGTGGCAGAAATTAGCTTTAGACTAAAATCTCACACCATCTTGCAAAGTAAATTCTCAAAAGATATGTGACCTAGACAGAGAAAGTTGCATCACAAACAAATTAGAGCAAACTGTGGATAAAACAATTCCATAATCAAAGAAAGGGTAGAGGATCACAGAAGATCAAATAGATGGTTTTAATTTCATAAAATTGAAACAGTTTTGCACTTTCAAAACCAAAGCACTTCAATTAGAAAGCAAACAGTTAATTGGGAGGAAAAAAAAACTAAAAATATTTTGCAATAAGTTTCTCTGATGAAAGTCTGATATACAAGGTATATAAAGAAATAATTAAAATATATGAGAACAAGTGTCATTCCTCAATAAAGAAACAATCAAAGGATATGAATAGTGAGTATTCTCAAGGGAAGAAATCCAAGTTAATAAGAGCCAGATGAAAAAATTCTTCAAATGATTATAATTAGAAAAATAAAAATAACTCATATATAGCAAATTGACCAAAGATGACCAAAAATTTGACATCAAAGACGACCAAAAAAAAAAAAGAAAATCACAGATTTTGGAAAGGTTTCAAGAAAACAAGCATACTAATACTCCATTGGGAGAGCTGTGAAGTGAATTTGAAAAGCAATTTGGAACTGTACTCAGAAAGTACCTAAACTAGACCTTCCCTTTAACCCAACAATACCACTATTAGGTCTATACACCCAGAGGATCAAAGACAAAGGAAAATAACCCATATGTACGGAAATATTTATTGATAGGAGCTCTTTATAGGACAGGATAGGAACACATTATGAATCCAATTGTATTGTGAGAGATGACCAAAGGGACAGTTGGAAACAAACCTATAGTCTTGTATGAAGCAATAATGAGTGAAGTAAATAGGACCTAGGAGTCAATTTATAGGATAACACCACTACCATGGAAGAGAACTTTGAAAAACTTAATTTAGATCAATTCAATGACCAACCATGATTCCAAAAGGGCTGGTAATTAAATGTATCATGAATTCAAGATGCAGAATGAGCCAAAATTCTCAGATGTGGCCAACTGAAGACTTATTTTAATCATCAACATCTAAAATTACAGGGTTAATTTTTATTTCTTTCAATTTTATAGGGACTTGGGGAGGAGGAGAGATTTGTGGAAATGCTCATTTGATTTGATTTTTGTTAAGTTCAGATTAATAAAATTTAATTTTAAATAGAAAAAAACCACAAAGTCCTATTAAGGCTATTTTAATAATTCAGGTAATTAGAGAAAAGAGTCTGTCCCAGGATGGGAGCAATGGAATTAGAGATAAGGGGATGGGTATGAGTGAGAGCCATTACTCAGGCAGAATTTATTATTTATTAGTATTACCAAGTAAATGTTTAAAGTGCTTTACATAGAATCTCATTTGATTCTCACCATTCTGTGAGGCAGGCTCTATCATTATCATTCCCATTTTACAGATCAGAAAACTGAGGCACACAGAGGTGAAGTGAATTGCCCAGAGACCCACAGTGAGGAGCACCAAGATTCAAAGTCAGGTCTTGCTGACTCTGGTCACGTTCCTCTAGCCCCCTCACTCCACTTGGGAAGAGTCTTATCTAGGATAAGACACCTGGCAGTCCAAAGAAGTGA
This sequence comes from Myrmecobius fasciatus, assembly GCA_023553655.1. NCBI lineage: Eukaryota > Metazoa > Chordata > Mammalia > Dasyuromorphia > Myrmecobiidae > Myrmecobius > Myrmecobius fasciatus. Next base: position 105,347 of record JAJPUD010004447.1, read on the forward strand.
TGGTATCAGGGACAGAAATACATCCACAGAGAAGCAGGGAAATGGGCCATACGGTCAGGGACAGCTTCCTGGGGCAGACTGAGGAGAACGAGAAGAACAAAGGTGGGAAAGGAGAGACCTGGGCCTTGGTTCCCTTTGTTGTCATCACCATCCAGAGAACATTACTGGCCTGACAACCATCTCCAATGGAGACAGCACCATTGCTGATGGACCAAATTTCAAGAGAGAAAACCCGGCAGCCCAGGGAAAAGGTCCAATTTGCCCAAGTGCTAAGAAACATTCCAAAGTGCACTTTTGAAAGACTTTGAAGACATGGTTTTCCCTGTGAAAATCCAAAATCTAGATGGAAGGCAAACTAAGAATTGCCCAGATCTCCTCTGAGGCCCTGTGAGTCAAACATATGGATCTCATTGCCACTTCCATGTTTTTAGTTGCTGAAACCAAAGCTATTAATCAATATGTAAAACCCATAAATGAACGTAAACATTAATCATTCTAATACTTCCCAAGTGTCAGATGGATAATCTTTTTGGAGTTTTCTGCCTGACACACTTGCCTTTAGCTACCAGCTGGCTGACCTTTTCCAGAGCAGTTAAAACGCTGGCCGGTGGGGGCTACCTCGTAAACACATTGCAAAGGGCCAAAGGGGCCGCTTGCTAAAGCCCCAGACGAGGGGCCCCAAGCCTGAGCGAGTCCCCCTGTGCTCGGGATCGTGTGTCCCAGCACTTGCTTTCCATATATCAGGCTAAGGCTGCATGGAAATGGAGCTTCAGCCGATAAAATTGCAGCGCTGTATAAACAGGTTGATTCTGTAGATTAAGTTCTAAGAGAGCCAGCTGTCTGGCCTTATGAAGCCATTAATTGCCTGGTGGAACATACTGATAACATTATGGCTAAGGCTGCTCCGGGGACAAGGAAAAGGCACCTACGTGGGCCGTGCGGTCCTTCCAACCAAGAAGGGGCCAGCGTCCATCCGGCCAGGGTCGAAGCTTCTGGGAGAGCCAGAGATGGCACAAAGGGGCAGAAAAGAGCTTCACGCAGGAGCTCCGTCAGGATTAGGGCCGCATTCAAGTGTGCCTCTTGATCAGTCACTGCAATCGCAAATCCACCAGTCCAGGACCATGCACACTGCTTGCACTGCCCTGCCAGTGGGCAGTGGGGTCTGTCTGGCTCGAGGCCCGGGCTCCCTGACATGTGCAGGGCTCCCTTCCTCCCCCAGGCCAGACCGGCTGGCTGACTGGGCTCACTTTTCCAGCAGAGATTTCCAGAATTCATCCTGGCTTGCATGCACCAAACCATTCCAAAAGAAGAGGAAGGTAATTTCAAAGTGATGAAATCAAATTCTCCTCCATTGTTATCCCCAAACTCCAAGTTGCTACAACAACTGCAATGGCTCCGGCCAAAATGATGCATTAGCAATTAAAGACTCCATCATTCCAAGCAATTAAAATAAACACTTTATTTGAAAACTAATTAATTCTAGCTACATATTTTTCCCATGACAATATCCTATGATTACTTGACTTATGATGTCTAATTACTCTTTATTAATCTAATTTAGCATAATCTTATTATTCTATCTCATTTGGCCGGGGGCCAGCTTCTGGATTGCCCACTTCTTGCGCAATGGCTAATTCTGGAATATCAGTTACAACACCAGCTTTATTTATTTGTCTGTTCTATCTCTTGTCTTGTCTTCCCACAGGGCAAAGGAACATGCAACTTAATCCACATAGAAGAACTTCTTTATTTTTGTTCTTCAAAACGTCAAAGTGAAGCTCATTTCTTTCCATTAAAAAAACACGGGACTCTGCTAGGAAACAACTAGTTTGAAATCTTCAAAAACCATGTCCCACGGGGTGAGAAATGGGGCAGATCCCACTGAGAACCTTCCCATTTGCATCCGTCACTCTGCAACTGTTTTAAAGCAGAGATGAGCCTTCCAAGCCGGGCCTTCTGGGCTCCCAGTGTAGACGAGCTTCCTTCTCCACTCCTGGCCTTGATCACTGACATGCGAGCCCATTTCTGGAAGGCTTCCCTGCTGACCAAGGGCTTTACAAGTCTGGGTGACCACAGCTCTATGCCATTTCCAGGCAAGCTATCATCTGGATAATCTGCAGAGGGCAGCTAGGAGTGTGTTTCATTCCTAAAATGTAAAACAAAAGCCTCCTATTTTGGAAAAACAACATAGTTGACATCACTGCTTACTGACAATGACTTCCGGGAAAGCAAACTGGCCTTGGAGTCGGGAGAAGTGGAAGCCCAGAACACCGGCTCAGCAGCAGAGATCAATAACTTTGCCTCAAAGGATTCCGGCTTCCTGGTATCTCACAGGATGGCTGGGAAGAAAGCCTTTTGGGAACAGGAAAGCATCCGGCCAGCGCCAGCTTGTACTCTAGGGAGGCACCTTACTTCTTACTGTAACCCGGGTGGCCGGCTTCCACTTGCCCTTTGGTGCAAAGAACGCCCACAAAGTTCCAAACCTCTCCAAGCCCTCTTTTGGCTTTCTCCACCACCTGAACCTCCACCGACTGGAGCAGTCAGACATCTAATAGTTGATCATTTCATCCACTGGTCTTTATCCCACCATAACACTCACCAGCCCACCCATGTTTGGGGACAGTTTTCATACCCAGTGGTTGCCTGTGGGTGCTAAAGCTTTACAAGGCCTGTGGAGGCGGGGTCTCTGAACAAAGAGCCCAGCCTGGAGGCAGCCGCCACTCAGGACTCATCCTCTTCTGGGACACCGAGAACCCAGAGTCATTGCCAAATCACCAGTGGGCATCCCACAGAAGGACTCCAGTGGAAGGCATGGCACACAGGGCCCACTCCTGAAACCTTACCCAAAACTGAGGCCAGTCCCACTTCACTTATTCAAAAGTCCCTCACTCAGGACTTGTCTAGAACAACAAGGGTGACCACCAAAGAAAGAAAGAGATTCCTCTTAAATTAAAGCACAGTGATTGCAGAGAATGGCTTGCCCAACTGGGCTTTATAAATATTACTGGAATATTGCTATGAAAAAGAACAAATTTGTGAAAAGACTCTTACATGAAGAGAACAGCATAGAACCAAGAGAAAAAGATACCTTTAAAAACCACAACATGAAGGAAAACAACAGTGAAAAACATCAGCCCAGGCTGGCCTGATGGCCCGAGGAGGGAGAGCTCCCATGAGGGGATGGGGGACATGGGGGCATGGGGGACAGCTCCATGAGAGAATGGGGGACAGCCAGGGCAAAGGAACTGAGAGGAAATAGAGGATTGGTCCAAGGAACAGAGAAGCAGTACAAGACCGCAGTTTGTGGGAAGAATCTGAGCCGAAGAAGAGCAGAAGGGTGGGAAGCGGCCGAGCGGCGAAAGCTTTGGTGTGAGGGGCTTCGTGTGCGATGCTGGAGAGGAGAGGGCCCCAAGGAGTGCTCCCTGTGAGTGTGGAGGATGGGAGGCAGACAGAAGTGGGCCTCTACAGAGGCCGGGGCAGGCCCGACTGTTGGAGGTAGCCCGAGCCTTGTCTCGTGCCGCCCGACTGGCATTTGCTATGAACAAGGGGTTTGGGGAGTCACAGGGAAGCTGCAGTGAGGTAAAGCAAACAAAAACCAGCCTTATGATAAAGCCTTAAAAAGGAGAAAAATGGAAAAGTCATCACAGGTGACCCTGGGCACCAACTCTAGAAGCTCCAGAAGTAAGAGCAGGGAGCAGAGGAGGGGGCAAAACTCCAACAAAAATATAATAGGGGCGATCGAGATGCCCACAGCCAGAGCTGAGGAGTGTGAGGGGGAAGCTGCAGCGCTGCTGTGGGACGCCATGCCGGAGGCCTGTCGGTGTGGGCTCCAGGGCCCCAGGGGCCCAAGCCTGCCCTCAAGGAGCTTCCGTTTTCCTGGAAGGATACACGATGTGCTACATGTAAGAGAAAGGAAGTCCACCAACGGATTGCGAAGTAATTTGGGAGGGAAGGAAAGGGGGCACAGGATGGGGCAAGGCAGCATGCAGGAGGCGGCCCCTGAGCTGCCCTCTGAGAGGGCACCAAAGGCTCCCCAAAGGCCCAGAAGGCCCCAAGGTTAGGCTGACCTGTCACTGATTCTCTGTGTGAGCGGGACAAGGGAACCTTGCCAGACCTCGTTTGTATAATGAGATATGTAGATGAGAAGGTCTTTCCCCATAGCCAGATGCCACAATTCTGAGGTGATTGTGAATTGCCAGGAAGAGACATATTTATTTATTTTTTTAATGTGTATATGTATATATTTGTAAATGTATATATATGCATATATATTAATTTTTATAAAGAAATATTTACTTCAGAAAGTACAGAAGAGACATATTTATTCTGCACACTGGTTATAAAGAAGGGGAAAAAAATCTAAAGAGCACTAGAACGATTTAAAGAGAGATTTCTTTATTTTTTGCGAGGCAATTGGGGTTAAGTGACTTGCCTAGGGTCACACGATTTGAACTCAGGTCCTCCTGATTTCAGTGCTGGTGCCCTATCCACTGCGCCACCCAGCTGCCCCGAAAGAGAGATTTTAGGAGAACTTTGTAAAAAAGTTTAAACGCGTTTCATTTAGCTGCTAAGTCAGCTCGTGGGAAACCCTTGTTGGCCAGCCACAAGCCAAGTGGGCCTTGAGCGGGGAGGTATTCCCACAGCCGTGTGCCCACCTCAAGCCAGCCTTCTTTATGTTCAATAAATATTCACTAACGAAGACCCTCAAACCTCCCCGGTTGGAGAACCGCCCCGGCGGGCAGACAGAGACTTGTGTAGACACACCCTACATGGGCCGGATGCCTTTTCCCAGAGACCTTCAAACTTTGTTCAAATCAGCAACCCTTTATTAAAGCTCCTACTAAGTTCTGGGATCCAAAGGTGAATCAGAGTCCCTGTATGGCCTCAAGAAGGTTACCATCGAATAAGGAAAACGAGACAGGTAAATTACAGGGACATGGATTTGAAAAGGCCATGGAAAAAGAGGAAATCCCAAGAAAACGGCTTCCCTGCAGAGCCACGTTCCTGCTCAAATCATTAGGTTTGGAAACATTTTGTAAAAATTAGTTCTTCCAAATACAAGGTGCTTTAAGGCGTGCAGGAACCTACTGGAGAAAAAGGCAAAGGTGGCCTAGGGTGCCCAGCCTCTCCAAGGGCATGGGGCCCTGAGGGAGACCCCAGTCCCTCCCCCATCAGGGTAACAAGGACTTCTGAGGGGAGAGAGCTTCCCAACAGGAGAAAGGCTGGCCAAAGCCAGAGAGATGAGCTCAGTCCCAGCAAGGGGAGTCCACCTCCCAGAGCCTCCATCCCCCTCCAAGGTGGCCAGAACATGGCAGTCATGCTTCTTTCGTCCCTGACTTTCCCAAAGACTTTCTGGCTGGCTGGTGAGGCACCCCCCCCCAGAAGTGGATTGGATTCTCCCCTCTGGTGAGCAAGGACTTCACGAGGGATGGATGCCCCCTGCTCCAGCTCCTCCTAGCACTCCCCTGACTTCTCCCCCTTTCTCCTTCTTCTCTTTGTCCATCTTTGACAAATAGGAGAGGGGAAAAACTTGGCTCTGCTGTGAGCCAGGCTGGTGTTCCCCACTCGTGCCCGTGGCTCTCGGACGAGGCAGAGGAGCCCCCGATAACAAGAAATCTGGGCTCAGGCACAACAGGGCACACGCCTCACTATCCGGCAGGGGCTCTCTGGTCGAGCGGGGCTTGGAAACCCTTTACAAAGTATGAAGGATTATACAAAGAGAAGGGTTGCGGGCTTCCCTTTTCCCTCCTGATGGGCCACAGTCAGAGGGACCAAGATTTCCCAACACCTGACTCACACAGAGCCCCCGTACCCAGAGGCCCCTGGAGCTGCCCCCTAACACTCTGTCACAGCACCTGGCCCAGGCTCTGGTACACAGCAAGTGCTTAATAGGTGTTTGCCCAAATCTCCTAAGCCTATGGGGCTGGGGGCAAGGTGGGTCAGAGATTGAAGCAAACCCTTGCTGAGCCAAACTCAAAGGGGCTGCCAGGTAGCTGAAGGGCTGGGGGGTAACTGCCTCGAGAGGCTGTGTTCTGGCCCCGGGCTGGGAGGATGTCTCCGAGATGTGGCCACAAGGACTCAGGACCCGCAGTCCAGGCTTAGTCCTAGCTCTCCACTGACCCGCCAGGAGGCCTCTTCAGACTGACACTCCTCAGGTCACGGGGCTCACTGAGTTGGTGACAATCAGACGAGATGATGCCCCTGTGCCCTCTGACCACGGCAAAGCAAGAGCAAATGAGACCGATGACTCCACAGCCAGGCAGCAAGCCCAGCACGCATTTATGGGACGCTAAGGTTTGCAGAATGCTTCACAGAGGTCACCCCAGCAGCAATCCTGGCAGGTGGGTGTTGTTATTATCCCCATTTTACCAGTGAGGAGACTGAGGCACAGAGGGACCTGTCCTGCACAGGCTCACCCAGCTGGGAAGTGTCTGAGGAAGGATTTGAACTCTGTTCCCTCCCCCGGACCACCCAACTACCTGTAACTATAACAATAAAGTTTTTATATAATCAAGTATTTCTGGCTGACGTTTAATCTTTTCTCTGCAATGTCGGACTCAATGTCGAGATGTGAAAAAAGGCTTCCTGCTACTCTCCCCCTCCAGCGTCATATATTGGTTTACATCAAGTGCTTTCCTTTAATTGTGATTATTTTTCAATGGAGCATGCTACTTTACACACGATGCTTTGGCCAAAATAGAAGGAAATGGTTATTTGGATAAGTCAAGTTATCAGCTGGCAAATCACTTCTAAACATCCAAGTCTGCTGCAGAGACATGCGAGAGGAGCCCTGACAAACAGAGCAAGCCCTGACGCTTGGACTGGCTGCCCGGGCCTTGATGAGCAGCCTGGCTGTCTAGGCCCCCATGCTTGGGCTGCCCAGGCCCTGATGCCCGGACTGGCTGGGGTCCTGATGCTCAGACTAGCTGCCCAGGCCCTGACACTTGAAATTGCTGCCTGGGCCCCCACGCTCAGGCTGCCCGGGCCCCTGGGAGCTTCAGAGACTCCAGGAGAACCGCTCTCCCGAGTGCAGATTTTAAACTCTCCACACTCCCAGCGTGGGCATGAGAAGGGAGAAACAACTCCCCCACAGCAAGGCCCGAGACCAGCCTAAGAGGAAGCAGATGTAGCAAGACAACAGAAAAGCGATGTCCGAAGGGAGATTTGTCATCCCTGCATCATTCCGTCCACACGGCCTCCGCCCGCGTCCTCCTGTCTGGCACATCCCAATCGCTGGTGAGAAATGATGTCGAGGGGCCCCTAGCCGGGGCATCTCTCCCGTCTCTGTCTCCCGTCTTCCTGGGGCACAGGGGCCACTTCTGCTATCAAAGGCCAACTGAAACCCAACGCCAGCTGGCCAGCGTCATTCTGAAGCAGGATTGTGTGTCCTCCAGTCCCTGAACTTGAACTCCCAGCCTCGGAATGTCCTGGGAACAGCCGCACATTGTCCTGCCTCTGGCACTGGCAGGAACTGGCGAGGCAATCTTTCGGCAGCTCTTCCAGCTCTGTCATTTTCTGACCAAATTCATTAGGAAGACATTTCCCGGCACCATCGTCTCAAACCAGAAAATCCAGATCAAAGTACAACAATCTCCCAGCACAGTAAAACGGGGATAAATATTTAAACATTCATTAAACCGGCCCCTTTGTGAAGAAGATAAATAATTAAAAAAACACACACACACACACACACATACACACAACCTATGAGCTCGTGCTCATGAAACACGGGTAACAACACAATCAGAAAGAACATTTATGCGGCACCGCCTGCATATGAACTTTGATGAGGTGTAGCCCCAGCTTGCTGGTAGAGTGCATTGTGTAATCAATCATCTCTTCCAACAGAAATGATGATAACAGCTTCCACATCAGATTAGATTCCTACTTTGCTCTAAGACATGCAAAACACCTTTCTCACAACTACTCCATGAATCTGTGAGAGGGGAAGTGACCCATCCCTGGTCACTGGGCTTGGCAGGATATCTGGACCATACCAGAGCCCAAGCTAATCAATGCTCTTTTTCCACCATCATGTAGAACAGCTGGGGGCAGATGAAGGGAAATGGACACACTCAAACAGGGCCCATCTGAAAGCCAGTTGATGTTGTTCTCTAGGACAGGTTTAAAACAATCTTTCCTAAAATATCCTCTCCATTTAAAGGCTATTAACCCTTGGATGTCTTTAATGAGCTCCTTCCCGTGAGCTAACCGGGAAACGGTGTCGGGGCCTGGGGCGGTTAACTCGAGGCACCCAGATGAAGGAATGGAAATCCCTTGATGAGCCGTCAGGAGGGTCCTGCCAAGGAACAGGAGTCCCTCCCCAAAGAATGAAGCCGCTGTCACTGCTCAAGAGATTTATACGGTCCCTTTCCAGAAGGAGCTCAAGCACGCTTGCTTATGTATGAGAAAAAGTCAAATTCCGGATTAAGAAAACAAATTAAATAGTACAAGCCTGCTGAGATATTAAAGATTCCTATCTCATTACCTGCAGCTCATGATCATGAAGGACTGGATAAATGATAGTCACTGCCAATAAAAATACACTGTGCTTTCCTGTTCAGGCACCACTGTTGAATTTGCTCGGTCTCACAGAAATCCTTACTTGGCAAAGATGCAACCAGGAAAAGTCAGAGCTCCCAGCACTGAAAATGTCCTGGGCATCTTCCTGCCCCATCTCGGGCGCTTCTCCAGCCAAGCCCGGGCAAGGAGCAGCCCCGGCCCCATTCTCTGGCATGAACTCGGCAAGAAAACAACAACAAAAATCTGCCAGTCGTGCCTAATCAATGCATCTGACAGTTCAAAGCAGATTCACCATCCATAATTCAAACTTTAGAAAGAAAATAATTTATGGCGGATTAATTTCGCTATTTTGAATCAAAGACGTATTTCAGAGCTCCTTTGCAAATCCCGTATATTGTCAGGATCCTTTTCCCCTTTGAAGACTTAGTGAATGATTGAAGCTTCTCCTTTCTGAGAAACAGATAACACAAGGCTGGTAATCTGACTCTAAGCCACTGGATAAAGGCAGTTTGTTTCCTCTTAGCCCATCTGTCAACACCTCTTCAGTAATTAGTCCTAATTATTACAAAGGGCTAGCCTCCCATTCGCATTATTAAATCAGAAATCGTATCATAGCCAGGTATCTTTCAACGCCTCCCAGGCTGGCGACCTTCGATTTCATTGACTCTTCCATCAGTATCCGCCTTTGGAAGAGCCGAGGCAGTAATTTTAGCATCAGCTTCAAAGATGCAGATCCCACAGAGGAATTCCAGGGACGCACTGAGAACCACACCCTGCTCGTGAGACCCGAGCGCAACACCATTGACCTTTGCTTTGTCCGGTAAAGCCCAGGGACACCGCGCCGCCCTTCTGGGGCTCTGAACCACTGCCTCTGCAAACGGGAGGGGGAGAGTCCGATGGAGGTGAGCACTAATCGGGAGGAGGAAGAACAACAGGAATCTGTCGGAAGGTGGAAGAGCCCAAAGCACTCTGGAAGTGGGCATTTCCTCTCTCGCCGGGCTTCCAAAACGTCACCGACCCTGCTTCCCACACGCGTGGCACTTCGCCTCATTCACTAGGCCCGTTCCAACCAACAAAGGAAGAAGAGTCATTAAGAAAGCAAGTGATCAGCTAGTGTTTACGAAGGGCCTCCTGTGTGTCAGGCACTAGGGAACAGACACAAGTTCTAAAAGTGAGATAAATACGCACAGAGCTCTGTGTGTGTGTGTGTAACCTGATAATACAAACATAGATATACAAAGTGGTATGTATATATATACACACACACACATATATATACACACATACAAATATAAAGTGGCAGGCAGACAGATAGATAGAAATATACAGATACACAAAGGCAGTCTGGGAGGGGGGGCACGAGCATTTGGGGTGGGGAGTAACAGGCCAGGCTTTACTCAGAAGTGGGGGCTTGAGCTGGATCTTCAAGGAAGACTCTATGAGGTAGCAGTGGAGGGGAGGAAGGAGGACCTTGCAGCCAGCACAAAGGCACAGAATATCGTGCGTGGGAGATGGAGAGAAGGCCCAGTTGGCTGGACTATGTTGTGTAGAACTTCTATCCAATGAAGCTAGAAAACAAGCAGGGGCTTTAAAAGCTAAATAAAGGACTTTGTATTTGATCCAAGCAGCAACAGGAAACTGAGTGACAGGGTCAGATTAGGAAAATGGCCTTGGCAGCCATGCATGGGACGGGCCGGAGCAAGGCTGGTGTAATACTCTGAGAGGTGAGGAGACAAGGATAATGCTGTTAGAAAGAAAGGGAAGATTTCACAGGAAGGAGAATGAGTCCTGTTTTAAACACAGTGAGTTTCCTCCTGAAATATCTAACGGTCAGTGGAGGGCTGGGACAGAAGCTCAGCGGAGAGGCTGGGCTGGATATGGAGAGCTGGGGGTCACCTGAATAGAGAGGAAAGTGGATGAGATTTCTGAGAGGGTCTGGAGAGAGAAGAGAGGAGGCCCTGGGGTGATAGTCACAGTCAGGGGCAGGGTGTGGATGGGCAGCCGGCAATGGAGACCAAGCAGGAGTGGTCACACGGGTAGGAGGAGAGAGTAGTCAGCAGCATCCAAGGCAGAGGAGAGACCAAGGACAAAGATGGAGACTGGGAATCGTCATGGAAACCGTTGGTCACTGGAGGGAGGAAGGACGGGATCAGACACTAGACATTGAATAACAAAGGAGAGGAGAGCAAGCGGGAGAGCTGAAAGCCAGACCAAGAGAAGAGAGCTGTAGGACACACATAGAGATATCCTGAGGAGATGGCAGAGAGAGTCACGTTTTGTTCAGGATGGGGAGACTCCGACATGTTTCAAGGCGGCAGGGCTGCTTCAGCTCTCAATTTTTACATCTGTTAAATGCAAGGGATATAGCCGAAAAAAGGCATCAAGCCCGGCCCAAATCAGATCAAAATTAGATTGGAAAACGTTTAGCAAAACAAATAAAAATGCAATTCAAGGCAGGTGATTTGTGGTTTCCTAAGTCAATATGAATTTGACTCCAGTGTAGCCAATGGCCTTTGGGGTCCCATCCAGGGCCAGCATCCTAGGAGTCCATGAAGATGGATGCACTTGAGCTCTGTTTTTTAACAAGTATTCACGTACTCCATTTTAATGCTGATGTGGGATAGCTGCTCCCACCATTTGGCCAACCAACCAGAACACGCAGCTGAAATCCTCAGCCCCTGGTTGGGGAGAGGGAGGAGAAAGGCAGGAGGTACAGAGTGACCAGCAGGCCCTAAGGAAAGAGGCCATATGGGATCACAGCAGAGTCTGCCAGAGTCTCAAATTCAGAAGACTCCGGGGGAGATGGGGGAAGGCAGAGAGCAGTAACAGCAGAAGTCGCCGAACCCGGGAGTCAGCATGGAGAATGTCAGGCTCTGAAGAAAAGCAGAAGGCCCTGGCACGATGACATCTTGTCTCATGTCCTTTTATGGCCACCTCCCTCTGCCACCCCCTGCTGCATTCGTGGCTCCGTGAGCGCCAAGGCTTAAAATCAGTGCCAAGGCACAAACCAGCAGCCATCTGTCATTTCAGTCAGGTCTGAGGGCTGAGACGTAACACTCATTAAGACATGAGCACCCTGGGAGCACAGCTACCAATGGGTTTCACAAACATCACTGTTAATTAAAATGTATATACTCACTGGGGAAAGGCCTTGTGCCAGCCCAATCAATTAAGCAGCATATTAAAATGTGATTCCTGCCCAGAGGGACTGACCCCCTCGAAGGGAGAGGACCACCAAAGGCCTCAAAATAAGGTCATCCTTGGCAACTGGGCCATAGGAATTACTGATGGCACCGGGACTCCGGCCTCATTACCACATGACAAAGAGGTACACAGGAATGATGTTATCCTGAGAATATGAAGAAATAGATGGAACTGGCAGCTAGATCACAAAAGATATGAAATGCTCACCATCCAATTAGCTAGCAGCCAGGGACATCCTCCAGCGGAACCCAGTGGGAGGTAAAATAGAGGGTGCCAGTCTGAAGCAGAAAAGGGAGTTCCTCCTGCTCAGGATACTGCAGCAACTAGGAGCAGCTAACTCCAAGTCCAGGAGCCCAGGGGTCCCAGGTCTCTCCCACTGAACAGCAAGGCCAGGGGCCGGGGCCTTTCAAGGCAGTTTGGAGGCTTGCCACTGAATCCCCAATCTCTCACTTTTCTTTTTGTGTGAGTGACGGGGGGTCTTGGTCTCCTTTGAGGACTTCAACTCCAGCTACTCCCTCTGGGGAGCCCCCAGCCTGGAGCCTGGGGCCTCATGGCCCCAGAGTAACAAATGTTTGTTGAATGATTCCAAGTTTTGTCTAATGGCAAAACCCAGTAATAACCCAAACTGGTGAATTTGTTCTGGAGAAACCACCCATGAGAGGGGTTCCAGGAGGGCGGGCATCTATGTGACGTGGAATTATGAATAGCTGACCCATTCTGGAAGAGGGCACTGGGATGAGGCAAGAAAAGTACCAACTGCTGGTAGCCTCTGACTCAGCAAACTCCCTCCTAGTTAATCGGATACCAGAGACAAAAGGGAGGTCCAACCAACAGCCCACCCTTTTCTGTGGGCAGCTGAGGATCGCGAGATGGTCACACAAAGCACGGTAGAAAAGCAGGACGGAGCGTCACTGGGCTGCAAGGAGGGAGGACTCTCAGCTGGTGTCCTGGGGGGAACAATGGTGATAAGCACACACAAAATGCAGAGAACAATAACGAGGGGGAGGCTGCCTGGGACCAAGAAGGGCCGAGGGTGAGCACAGAGCGTATTTCAGGCCCGGGACGCAGCTAAAGCAAAGGCAAAGAGACAGGAGATGTGGGGAGCAAGCTGCATGTGCCGGGGATCATGGAAGAGCAGTCCTACATCATACAGCTGGAAAGCAAGCTAAGGACAAGGAAGGGCAGCAACAGGGAAAGGGCTTGCACAGCCTGACGTCAAGAACCAACCTGACGTCAAGAACAAGATGAGTCCTGAGGCCAGAGCGCAAGCACCAAACGGGGGCAAAGGGAGCTGGAGTCGCCATCCTAGGAGGGTCTGCTGGACCATTTATGGAAAGCCAGTGAAAAGAGAGACCGCAGGTCAAAAGCTGGGGGCCTCAAAAGCCTGCAGAGCCCTGAGCCAAAGAGACTTCTAAAGCAGGTAACTTCCAGGACAGTGTAGACTAATGCCTATGACACAGGCCTTAAACTATAGAAAGGACAGGCTACCAAGGGCTGGTCAATATGGACTTGTCTGGAGTCTTGTGAGTCTGACTGACGAGCATGAACTGAACACCTACTATGTGCCAGGCACTCTCCCTATCTCCGGGGACACAACCCAAGGCAAAAGCAATCTCCAAAGCCCTCCCGCAGCTCATATTTCAGTGGGGATTATTCTTGACAACCTCTAATCCTACAGGAATTCTATCAGAAAGGGGAGTGGAGGAGGGGAGAAAACTGTTGATCTACAATCGAAAACGGCTTCTCTCTTGGGTGGGAATACACGACAGAATTTATAGACACACTGTCGAGATAAGAATAGTTAGAGTCCCCCAGAGGCTCACATGACAAAGACTCCCAGATCCCCCTCAGTGCCCACTGGACTGCTGGGTGCTGGTCGGTTTTCTGGCCTCGGGCCTCTCTCTCTGGTCCGTCCTTCACTCATGTGTCAGACCTCCCTAAAGCACCCCTCGGCCCATGTCCCTGCTGCCCCTCATCCCATAACGTGCAGTGGCTCCCTACTATCTCCACAATTAAATATAAAATCCTCTGCTTGGTTTTTTAAGGCCCTTCACTGGCTGACACCTGCCCCACCCTTTCCAGTCTTCTGCCCTCCTCCTCTTGACATCCTCTGAGCCAGGGACAGGGGCATCCTTGAGGCTCCTTGAATGAGGAACCCCACCTCTGGACTCCAAGCGTTTCCCCAGGCAGTGTCCCGTGCCTAGTACTCTGTTCCCTCTGACCACCACTTTTGGCTTGCCTCAAGTCGCAGCCAACCTCTAACTTTCTGCGAGAAGCTTTCCCCAGTGCCCGTTATCCTGGCGCCTGAGCTCTCTTGATCCAGTTTATCTTGTCTCTATCTTTTTGGTTTCCTAATGCAGACCGGTGACCATCCAATACTGCTTCGAGGCTAAAGCGGAAACTCCTGCAGGAGAGCTCTGGCGGTCTCCCCTGGCCCCCCCTTCCTTCGCTCTGGCCGTCGCTCTCGCTCGGCGTGTGCTCGTTCTTTCCTGCCCTCTACCTGTGGACTGCCAGGACTTCACTCCAGTGCCATCTCCTTAAAGCTTTTACAGACTCCCTTCCCAGTTGCCACCTCCCTCCCTCCCCAAACTAATTATGTGTCTATTACATAGAAGGCCCCACTGTACCCCAATAAAGTGGAGGCCCCATGAAGGTAGGGACTGGTTTGTGTTTCTTTTCTATCTTCAGCAACAGGCACAGTCACTGGCACACAGTAGGCTCTTCCTAAATGACTGTTGGTGGACTATTCTTGTAAGTATTTTGTGGAACGGGGAATCTGAGTTATTGGCATTTCCTTGCTTGCCTTCTGGAAGGAATAAGGCATTTCTTCCAGGAATCCATTCCTCCTTCGGACGCTTTGAAACTTGCTCCCCAATCCCCCCTGTGGCCCAAGCTCATGTGTGGGTCCCTGCTCTGGTTTCTACTTTCTCAGGCAGGACCTAAGTCTGTGATGCCAGAGTCTAAATATAGCAGCTCTTCTGTCCCTGCTGGTAAAAAAAAAAAAAAAAAAAAAAAAAAAAGTTTATAATGAAAAAATACACACACATATACTTTATGTTTTTTTTTTTTTTCATTTCTCATTTATATGTTGTCCTCCTTCTGGTTTCATCCCTAAATGTCCTTGAGGAGATTTTGCTTAGGTATTTTGCCAAGCTTTCTTTGATGCCATTTCTCCCTCCATTGCTCTTGTTATTCTATGAGTCAACATCACCCTATTCTTCCACCATTTCTCCATCCGGAACATTTTACAAATGAGTTTATGTTCTAAACTGGTGTTTCTCTTGGCTGTCAACTCTCTGCTGGCAAAGAGATGAAGGGTTTTGCTGAGGGAGGTGCTTTCCAAATTCTTCTAGTCTCTTCATCACGGTGACTATTTTACACTGGTTAAACTTCTTTAGGAAATGGTTCTAAGGTTTTGAAGTCTGTTTGTCCAATTCCTAGCCATTTTCCAGAATCAACACTCGGTTTTCACATGATATCTTTTAATACCTTTTAGGAATTCTCTAAGTTGCATGTTAACTTTTCTATTTATTCCTGTCAGTAGCAGGACCGTAAAGAGTCAACCGATTTGGGAATGGCTCCTACATTTACAATGAGCTGTTTCTTGGCTGTTAAGATGTCATTTAAAGCATTTTTAAGTCATGTTCCCTGTTGCTCCCCTTGCCAAGGACCTCTTCACTCTATCCTTGAAGAAAGTATTCTTGATCTCTACAGGGACCATACTTAGGTTTAAGCCCCAAAGCCGCTGGTCTTACATTTCTCACTCCTGAATCTTGATTTTGTCATCCTTCCCTTTGCACCAGTCATCAAAAATTCAACCACGTGTTGCATTAATTTGACATGTTATATCAAGTTCTTGACAGAATTTCTCTGCCTTTCCATCTGTGATATTTTGTTGTACTTACAGCAATTACTTCCAAAATGAGGCTACTGCATGTGTTCAACATGAGCACTGAAAGTGAGAAGACCAAAGAACCTCTGGATTGATGCTTCTTGCTTGGACCAGACTCACAATAACATGCATGGCCTCTTTTATCTCTATTTTCAAGTAGTCCCTATAAGGGACTACTCTTCCTATAAGTGAGCCTTCCATTTAGAGATCATTTCCTTTTGTTTTCTCTCTGGTCCACTTTCAGGGAGATTGGGATTTAGGTAGAATTCAATTCCTTTAGTGGTAGAACAAGGTCACATGACATCATCCAGCTCATGCCCCCTAATTGTGAGTGTTCCCCAAGGTTCTGTCTTATGTCTTCCTCTCTTCTCACTCTGTCCTCTCTCAGAAATCTCATTAGTTTCCACCAGTTTCATTATCACCTCTATTTACATCTATATCTATATTGATAAAGCTATGTAGCCCCAATGCCTCTCTTGCACTTCAGTCTTGCATCACCAACTGCCTAGTGAACATGCCAAAGGGGATACATCTCAAACTCAGGATGTCCACAACAAACCATTAAAAACCTATTTTCAAAGCATTTGATAAAATCCAACACCCATTCCCATTAAAAACACTAGAGAGTATAGGAATAAATGGGCTTTTCCTTAAAATGATCAGTAGTATCTATTTTAAAACCATCACCAAGCATCGTATGTAATGGAGACAAACTAGAACCATTTCCAATAAGATCAGGAGTGAAACAAGGCTGCCCACTGTCGCCATTACTATATAACATTGTATTAGAAATGTTAGTTTGGGCAATAAAAGAAGAAAAA
Organism: Myrmecobius fasciatus; assembly: GCA_023553655.1. NCBI lineage: Eukaryota > Metazoa > Chordata > Mammalia > Dasyuromorphia > Myrmecobiidae > Myrmecobius > Myrmecobius fasciatus. Next base: position 121,787 of record JAJPUD010004447.1, read on the forward strand.
GAGATTAAAGGAATGAGTAGGTAATGAGGAAACCAAATTATCACTCTTTGCAGATGATATGATGGTATACTTAGAGAACCCTAGAGAATCAACTAAAAAACTATTAGAATTAATCCACAACTTTAGCAAAGTTGCAGGATTCAAAATAAATCCACATAAATCATCAGCATTTTTATATATTACTAACAAAGTTCAGCAGCAAGAGATACAAAAAGAAATTTCATTCAAAATAACTGTTGATAGTATAAAATATTTGGGAATCTATCTGCCAAGGGAAAATCAGGAACTATAGGAACTAAACTACAAAACACTCTTCACACAAATAAAGTCAGACCTAATCAGTTGGAAAAATATCAAATGCTCATGGGTAGGCTGAGCAAATGTAATAAAAATGAGAATACTACCTAAATTAATCTACTTTTTTTAGTGCTATACCAAACTCCCAAGAAATTATTTTACAGATCTAGAAAAAATAGTAGCAAAGTTCATCTGGAAGAACAAAAGGTCAAGAATTTCAAGGGAATTAATGAAAAAAAAATGCTGAAAAACCTACTTTCAGCAACAGCCCTGAAGTCAGGAGGACCTGAATTCAAATCTGGCCCCAGACACTTAAAACTTCCTAGCTATGTGATCCTGGGCAAGTCACTTAATTCCAATTGCAAATACACACACACACACACACACACACACACACACACACATATACACACCCCTATTTTCTTTCAGATTTCCCTATTTTTAGTGAAAACACCAAAATCCTCTCAATATTCTGAGTGTATAACCACAGAATTAGCCTGGCTTCCTCACCCTTCCTCATCCTCCAATCTAATGAATTGAGAAATCTTTTTAACCTACACAAAATCTCTTAGATTCAATGTTTTCTCCTTACTCACACACAAGTTTAGTTCAATCCCTATCTTGACTATTCCACCAGCCTCTTAATTGGTCTCAGAGTCTTGGTCAAGTCCAGTAGCTTCTTAGTGCCTCTAGGATCAATTTTAAACTCTTTTGTTTAGTTTTTAAAGCCCTAAGTAATTCAGTCCCAATCTATCTTCCTTGGCCCCATTAAACATTATTACTTCAAACAATTTGGGATTATGCCCAAAGGATATAAACCTTCATACCCTTCGACCCAGCAATACCACTGCTAGGTCTGTATCTCAAGCAGATCAAAGAAAAAAAAAAGGATCCATATGTACAAAAAGTATTTCTAGCAGCTCTTTTTGTGGTGGCAAAGAATTGGGATTGGGGAACGGCTGAACAAGTTGTAGTATATGACTGATGAAATATCACTGTGCTAAAGAAATAACGAACAGGATTATTTTCAGAACAATCTGGGAAGTCTACATACCAATGGGAGAAAATAAAAAATAATTTCAAAGAGAGAAAAACTTGGGAAGACTTATACAAACTGATACAAAGTGAAGGGAGCAGAACTAGGAGAGCATTGTACCTAGCAACAGCAATATTTTAACTATAATCAACTGTGATTTAGCTATTCTGATCAATACAGCGATCCATGATAGTTCCAAAGGACTGAGATAAAAAATGCTATCCCCTCCAAACAGAGAACTGATAGTCCCTGAGTGCAGACTGAAGCAGATTTTTTTCTTTATTTTTTTGCTTTTATTTGCAATGGTGGCTAACATGGAAATGCTTTGCGTGGCTTCGTCCATATTATGGGTTATCGTATTTTTTGCCTTCTCGGTGGGTGGGGGAGAAAGTGGCGAGAGGGGAAGGATTTGGAATGGAAAAAAACAATTAAAAAAAGAAAAGAAAGAAAAAGCCATAATTACTCCAAGACTTATAACATGCGATCCAGGCTGTCTGGGCCCGCTTTCTTTTCCTCATACAGTCCATTCCATCTCTCCTCTCTGGGCCTTTGGGGGGCTATCTTCCATGTCTAGAATGTCTCCCTCTTTCACCTTCTTCAGCTCAAGAGATGAGAATCCCTTTCTCTCTCCAAGCTGCAGCTCAAGCACTGTCTTTACAGGAAGCCTTTCCTGATGCCTTCTCCACGCCTAGAAACGCTCTCTGCATTTATTCTCTATATTTATGCACATGCTGGTTGTCTTCCCCAGGAGAATGCAGGCTCTTTTCTCCTAGGAACTGCTGCATTCTTTGACTTGTGTCCTCAGTCCTGGCACACAGTAGGTGCCTAATAATGACTGCTATTATATATAACAGTGCTCTCGTATGGCTGCCCAAAAAAGGGCCTGGGATCTCAGGGGGCATACAGAGAGGTGCCAAGGCCAGACCTGGCATGGGAGGGTGATGGTGCCCCTGGCCAGACACACCGGGGATACTGGGTTGGCTTCTGGCTGCCACAAGTCCCTGGGCTGTAGACCATTGAGGAGCTTGGGGGAGCATCGAGGGGGGCGGGTCTTTCAGAACTGGGGCCTTCTGTTCCCCGCCTGGGCTGATTTAAGTGAGAGCAGGTCCCTGCTCCCCAGCAGTGAGAGCCCCTGTCAGCGCTTTGTCCAGCACGAGCAGGTCTCGCCGGCTGCTTCCCCTCTTCTGAGCACTTTCTATGGCCAGAGTTTTTTCTGACTGCTCGCTCATTTTTACTGGCCATTTCTTGGCTTTTAACTCTACACGAAAGCGGGGCTCTGGAATTGTTTCCAAGGTGGCAGGACCTGGGGACGAGGGTGCTTACCCCTCTCCCAGCCGGGGCTCTGCTCTGTGAGGGATCACACCCCCCCTTTTCTGCCCTAGGACTGGGCCTGGGGTCCCTGCTCCCCCATAGTCTGCTTCCCCCTGGGACCCAGAACTTCACTCAGATCCAAGGCAGAGTCCTGCCCCTGGTGGCAGCCAGGGGACCCCTGTAAGAATCCTCCTGACTCACAGTCCATCGGGGGGCTGCTGCCACTGATTCAGTGGCCCGGGGCCTGCTCCTGGTTTGCTGGGGCCAGGTCTGAGCTGGCCCAGGCAGGCTGGACTGCGCCCCCCACCCCTGCAATACAGCTGGACCTTCTGAGTTGTCTGGGGCTGGAAACTGCTTCCCTAGAAGTTGTCTGGAGCCATTATTTAAAGGTGCACGGAGGGCTCTGAAGGGGAGTCCCTCCTTCCTCCGCCCTCCTGGCTCTACCTTCTCATAGCGAGTGGGGGGGAGAGGAGCAGCTTCCAAGAGTGAAAGGAAGGCCTGGGATCTACGGGAGACCCCTCTGGAAGGCCGGCAGAGGAGACGGCCCTTCCCTGAGGCAGGAGGCTCCATGGGTGGGAACAGAGCACCTCAGCGTCTTGAGCTGGGAGGGACCCAGGGGCTCCCTCTCCTCATCTATGCCTGAACAAGAATCCCTTTCACAAGCCTCTGGCGGATAATCCTCCAGGATCCCGGAAAACTTCCCCTTACAATCAGATCTTCCTAAAAACAAGGGGCTTGATCCCAAGGTGGTCTGAGACCCCTCCAATCCCAGATCCCAGGACCACAGGCCCAAGCTGAGAGAACAGAGCTGGCCCACGGGGGGATCCTGGGAGGGAGCCCTGGAGCTCCAATGGGAGTCCCAGAACAGGGGTCCCCCCCAAGGAGCGGTCATCCGGCCCGGTGCTGGGACTTGAGCAGCCCGAGCGGCGGCCCACTCCACTTTTCGGCAGCTCCAATTGTTAGGAAGGTCGGCTTTCTGTCAAACAGAAATCTGTGTCTGTGTAACCGCCGCCCATCCATGCTAGTTCTGACCTGTAGGGCTAAGCAAAACAAGTCTAATCCCATGACAGCCCTTCAAATCCCAGAAGACAGCATCCAGGGCCCCCATTAGCCTAAGTCTTCCCTTCTGCAGGCTTAAATGCCTGCTGCTTCAGCTGAGCCTCCTCTGGCACAGACTCCAGTCTGCTCCCTCCCTGAGCAGCACTCCCACGAGCACAGCCCTCCCCCACCACGGTGTCCAGCCCTCTTCCAGAGTCCAGGGCCATGTCTGTGAGAAGGGGCACTGCTAGGCAGGAGCCAGGAAGCCAAGAAAGATCCTGAGAGGCCCAAGGTCTGGGGAGTCTTACTGCTGAGGGAGCCTGGCTCAGGGTCCTCGCCCTGTCCAACCAAGTCCAGGGGCTCCCCGCAGGCCACCCGGCCTGGCTCCTGCTACGTGGGCCTGGAGCTGGCCGGTGACCCTTCCCTTGCTCGTTATAGTTCCTGCCCAGGCTTCTTCGCAGGGGACAGGTGGTCAGTAATAAGACCCCTTAAGCCCCTAAAGTGGGGAAGGGGGCACTGGCTTCAGGAATCACAGCACAAAAAAGCCAGCCTGCTTAGCTTCTTCAGATATAAAATTGGGGTGGAAGCTGGAGGGTGGACTTGGGAGCCCCATAATCCTGTTACCCAGGAGTCCTTTCCCACAGACAAGAGAGGATGGGGTGAGGGAGCCAGGGCAAAGGGTGGTGGTAAGGGGGGAGCCAGAAGCCAAGGGCCAGCCCGAGGAAGGGGGCAGTCGGGTGTGATGCTGCATGGCACTCCAGATTTTACAGGAAACTCACTGGATCCTTGTGTGCCCCGCAAAGTGCCCCACAAGGCCCTCTTCTGAGCAATGTTTAAAGAGCTGAACTAAGCACGATGCAAGGAGTGCAGCTCCTCGGAGATGTCTGCGTTGGTTCTGTTGCCTAAACAACCAGGCCCGTGGCTTTATGGTCCCTGAGGGCAAACGAACCAGGACGGGGTCGGTCCAGCATTTCAAGGGCTTAAACCCTTTTGGAAGCCCACGTCAGTGAGCCACCCGGGCAGAAAGCACAGAAGGAGGGTTTCTCTTCCACCATTCTGGCTCAGAGTCTTAATGGCAGAGGTGGATCTGACGCTGCGCAAGGAAGGAAGGTTTCCCAGAGTCCCTGAGATGTGAGTAGGCTACCAAGGGTAATGGGGTAGCGAGGCCTGGGCTCAGGAATAGCGAGTTCAAATCCTCACTAACTCTGGGCAACTTCACCCTGTCTGCCTCAGTCTCCTCATCTGTAAAATGTTCTGGAGAAGGACCCGGCAAATCCCTCCAGAATCTCTGCCACAAAAACCCAAACGGGGTCATGGAAAGTCGTACATGACAGAGGCCCCGACTGGTGGCAGGAGAAGGGCAGAGTTTCAAGGGGTCCGAGTCCCTTCAGTTTGCAGGGTGCCAGGATGTAGAGGCAGAAGGAGTTTAGAGGGATCCTTTCATCTAAGCCCCTCGTGTGAGAGACAAGGGAATGATCACACCGAAAGGGGAACAACCCAAGACCCCAAGTCCCCTGGCGCTCTCTGGGGCATCACGATGCTTCTCGATGGACTGAGTGACAGCTGGGCCCTAAGGCCCGAGGGAGAAGGCCAGTGGTTCCCTAAGGCCAGGCCAGAACTGGGAAACAGACCAAGGACAAAAAGTAATGATAAGCAAGAAAAGAAAAGAAAGCGAGCGGCTCACCAGCCCTGGCAGAAGCCGTTCTGAAAACAAACTCTGAGCTGCTGAGCCGTCCGGGCGCCACTCCTCCTAATTGTGGCCTCCGCAGCTCCCCAGCCAAGCCTGCCCACTCCCCTTCTGCAGGGGCAGGCCCCTCAGCCTCTGGGACCCGGCATTCTCCTTTCTCCCTAAACTGACTGGATCTGGCCCAAGGAGGGACGCGGACCCAGATGGCCCAGGAGGAGAGAGCAGAAACCCAGGAGAGACAGCACCCAGAGCAGCTCTGAAGAAAGCGGGGCCTTCTCGGGGTGCCAGGCCTTGGAGAGCCAAGAACAGAGAGTGCCCTCAATGATCGTACGCTCCAACGGGAGCTCAGTGGTGCACAAATAAGCCACAAGCGGCATGAAGGTCCTAGAACTGAGAGGCTGAAGAAGGCCTCTGGAAAAGGAGGGACTTAAGCCGGGGAATCCTGGAAGCAGAGACCGGAGGGATGGAGAGGCTCGGGCAATCGGGAAAGGCTTCACATGGGAGCCGGCACTCGAGGAAACTGAGGCAGCAAAAAGGTCAAGTGATCTGTCCAGTCACAACCAGTCTGAGGCCAGGCTTGCACTCTTTGCCAGAGGACTGCACGGGCTGGACAAGGGGGAGGGAGAAGCTGGGAAAGGCCTGGCTCAGGTCCCTGAGGATCGTGACGAGGAGATGGGGAGTCCATCTGGATGGGACATCTGGGGGACAGCGACTAAGCAGCAACCTAGGACTGGCCATCAGAAGAGAAACGAGGGATAAACTGGGTGTCACCCTCACAACTGATCCTGGGATCCAAGGGGACTGGTGAGAAACCCGGGAAGGAATAGGCACGGGACCCAGGAGGAGCCCTGAGTGGGCCCAAGTGCCTGGGAGTGAGCTGCCAGGCAGAGAAAGGACAAGCAGGGCCAGGGAGCAGAGCCGGGCGGCATGCAGCCCTGCGCTCCCAAGCCACAGAGAGCCACATCTGACCCCTCGGGGATCGAGAAACCCAAGGAGAAGGGACTGCGGGCCCTTTCTGGCCTGGGCAGGCAGGGGGCACTGGAAAGGGGGCACAGTCATGACAGTCCATACACTGGGACAGGTGCTGGGTCTGCATCAGGGCCCTCGGGCCCAGGCAGAAGCCTGTAGCAGGGTCAAGAAGTCTTCTAGCACGGGCACAGAGCTGAAGCCTGGCATACCCGCATACCTGGTGCAGGAAACAAGCTGAGTCTGTAGCTGATTTGCTCTGAACTCGGACCCAGGGGCAAGGCTACAGCTCTGCCACCTGAGCCAGGATCAAGGAGTTGCACAAACTGGGGCCTTGGCTTGGCAGCTTGCTGGGCCCCGAAGGGTCTTGAAGAACTCAGTGTTGAGCACCTAAAAGGCAGCAGGCCCCAGATAATACACTTCAGAGCCAAAGAAGGCCGTGACAGAAGTGTGCAGAGCCTGGTTCTGACCCAAGTCCAAATTCAAGAACCAAGTCTGGAAAAAGTAGTAAACCAAATATAACACTGAAGATAAAGAAATGGTACAGATTCAGGATTGCTTAAGAAAGAATCCCAAAAGAAAGGGATAACGTCACAAGCAATATTCAAGTGAATCCTGAAACAGGGCCGTGGTTACAACTTCAACGAGAATTTCTGTAAAAAATGAAGCAAGAGTACATATAATTGATATCAATTTGCTCACCATTTTAGGGAGGAGGGAAGGAAGGAGGGAAATCTGGAATTCAAATTTTAAAAAACAAATGTTAAAAATTATCTTTACATATAAGTAGAAAAGAGTAAAATACTGTTAAAATAAGAAATGAAGTAATGGTTAAAGTATATGCATAAATACATTATAAATAATGTATTAAATACACATGAAAAGATTATGTGTGTGTATATATATACACATATGTGTGTATGTATATATACATATGTAAATATATATATACACACAATAAATGAAATGAGAACTCTGGAAGAAATTATTGGAAAATTAAAGTTCTGGAACAAAGACTTTGAAGGAGAATGGATACTTCAGCAGAAGGGATACAAAACCTTATCCAAGTAATAGAGCTTGAAAACAGAACAAAAATCAGTGATTCCATGAGGTGACCAGAAATATTGAGACAAAAATCAAAAGTTTGAAAAAAATTATAAAGAAAATGTAAGGCATCTCCTCTTATCAAAAACAATTGACCTGCAAAACAATTTTAGGATAAAATAAAAAGTCTGAGAATCATGGACTCCATAAGAATCACCTTAAATAAATGAGTGAATGAATAAGTAAATAAATAAATCGCCTCAGGAGGGCAGAATCACTGGAAGAAAGTTGCAAAGTCCAATGAGGACTAAGAGGATATCACTAGAGTTAGAAAGATGCAGAAGTACCTCAGGAGCACCCAGCCAGCCCGTAACCTCAAAGAATGCATCTCCCACTGAACAGTAGTTGTCCAGTCTCCAAGCGGGGAGCCGGCGGCCCTTTAACCCCCCTCCCCAAGCAGCCTGTCCCATAGCTGTTTGGCGCTAATTGGCAGAAATCATCTCTTTCCTCCAAGTCTGTGTTCACTTCTTTGTGACAACTCCCACTCACTGATCCTGGTCCTGCCCTCTGGGAACAAGCCTAATCCCTCTTCCACATGACGCCCTTCAAATTCTTGAAAATATAAAGGAAACATAATAGGACATGATGGAGGGAAAATGACACCTAACAATCATAACCAGGAATGTGAATGGGATGAACTCACCTCCAGAACAGAGGAGCATAGCAAAAGGGATTACAAAACAGAATCCAACAATATGCTACTTACAAGAACACCTGAAACGTAAAGAGTCACACAAAGTTAAAATGAGGACTTGGAATAGAACTCCTCAGGTAAATCCAAAAAAGCAGGAGTGACAGTTAATCTCAACAAGGCAAGAAGGGAGAGGAAGAGGCACAGGGAAAACTAAAAGAGAAAAAGAGAAAACGGTATTATGCTTAAAAGCATCAAAGATAATGAAAGAATGTCAATAGAACATATATGAACACACACACACAAATTGGCAAAGCATCTAAACACTTAATTGGAAAGTTAATTGAACAACAGGAAAAGACAGCAAAACGATAATTGTTGGGGACTTTAATGTACCCCATTTGGACTTAAACAAATCTAAAAAAAAGTAAATAAAAAAGAAATATAAAATCTGGATAGAATTTTAGGAAAGTGAAATGAGAGACCTCTGGTGACAAATGAAATGGAATTATAAAAAGTTTATTTATTTCTTAGCTTTGCATGGCACCTTAACAAAAAGTAAACATGTTTTGGGGCATACAAATGCATAAACAAATACAGAAAAGCACAGAGATTTAACATATTCCTAATCACAACATAACAAAAATGATAATCTAGAAGAATTTGAAAAAAACAAACTGATTTAAATAGGGACTAAACAATATAATCCTAAAGAACGTGTTGGTTAAAGAATACATTGTAGAAAAAAAATCAACAACTCATACAATGCACAAGCAGAAAAGCTGTCTTTAAAGGAAAATTAATGTCTAAATACTTTTATCAACAAAAGAGAAATGAAACAGCATGAATCAGGAATACATTTAAAAAAAACTATGAAATAATTCAAACACAAATAAACACAAAAATAAAAATATTTTTGGGTTTTTTTTTTGGGGGGGGGCTGAGAAGGTTAGCAATCTGAATTAGGTGAGTTGTTCAGGATCACACAACTAGTAAGTGTCTGACATCACATTTGATCTCAAGTCCTCCTGACTCCAGAGCCAGTGCTCTTACCTATTGCACCTTACCTGTCCCAGTTGTTTTTCAAGACTAACAAAACAGATGATCCATTAATTAATGTGACAAAAAAGACAGAAAAACCAAACTATTAAGATGAAAAAAAGGAAAAAGGAGAACAGACGAAGACTAAAGAAAGCTGTTAAAAATTATTTTGCCCAAGTATATGGAAACAAAATTCACCCCTTCAATCAACAAGCATTTAAGAATCTATTATATGTCAAGCACTATGTTAAAGGAAACAGATGAATATTAACAAAAATATTAAAAATTACTCCCATTAAATAATATTTCTGATATCTAAACAAGGAAAAGATAAAACAAAGAAAGAAAAATGTGAGACTTGCAGTCTCTGAATGGAGGCAGACAACTCAGTTCTACATGTTCTACAAGAGTTTAAAAACCAAACCAAACCAAACCTAAAAACTGTACCAGAATCAACAATGATCAAGAAATCAAATGAGAAAATCTCAAGTTCTTCCATGCCAGAAATGTGCAAAAAGCAGCCAGAAGTCCCTAAAGAATAGTACATCACAAGTAAGTAATCCTTTCAGAGACAGAGACAATTATGGCATGCAAGGCTCTATATCCAGAGGAAGGAAGAGTGGAAGTCCTTTCCAAGAAAGCCTCAGAGAAGACAGAATTCCAGTGCAGGGGATGGAAGCAATGGTGAAGTTGTGGCAGACACCTTAGGCTCAGGGACTCTAAGATCCCTTTGCATTCTGTCTTGAGAAACCCAAACAGCCATGGAAGAACCAGCCCTTTGAACCTCAACAATCTTATTGGCAGTGGAGTTAACCTGGAAGGGCAGAGGTGACATAGGAACCCAGGTAACCTGGGTTGTGACTGAGAAGGAGTAACAAAAGCAAAGCAAGTATCAGAGCCTGGACCAGGTATCAAACCCCAATTCTGGGGCTAAGGCTGGAGAGAGAAAATACCATATGCATATATATATATAATATAAAAATACATATAAATATATAAATTAACACTATAAAGAGTGATTGTGGACTCAGACACCCTTTCTAGAAGAAAGTAACTCCTTAACAATGGCAAGAAGTCTCAAAAAAAAAAAAACTCTACAAGAACTACATTAATATCTAGAAGAGATAAAGTACAAGAAAAAAAATGAAGCAAGATTTGGAATAAAGAAGTGAAAGGAAAATAAATAATATAGGACAGAAACCTTACCCCAATAATGGAATTCTTGAAAAACAGAACAGTCCAAGTAGAAATCAATTACTTCAGAAATATTAAGAAATATCAGAACAAAATGAGAAGACAAAGAAATAGAAAAAACATTAGATACTTGCTTTTTAAAACAAACAAAAATACTCCCAACCTGATTTAGGCTAGGTCAAAGGGACATAATTTAATAATCATTGGACCTCCTGCAACCTATGATTTAAAAAATCCTAAACCCTATATTTCAAGAAAACATAATCAAAAACTTCCCAGATCTATTAGATTGGATGGTAAAGTGGAAAAAGAAAGAATTCAACTACTCAATGAAATCCTGAAAAGAAAAGTACTAGGAATATCAGCCAAAATCCAGAATTCTGACAGCAAAGAAAAAATCCTACAAGCTTCCAGAAAGGAGTTCAAATGCCTCAAAGAACTACAGTTAGAATCACATAAAACCTGACACCTTCTACAATAAGTGAGAGAATATCTTGGAAGACAATATTTTAAAAGGAACAAGATACAGGCTAACAACCAAGAAAAACTTTTCTTACAAAGCTGAATATAATCCCTAGGGAGGGGGTTAGGGAGTGTGGGAAATGGACCTTTAAAGGAATACAGCATTTGATCAAGCTCCCCCCCACCCGAGGCAATTGGGGTTAAGTGACTTGCCCAGAGTCACACAGCTAGGAAATATTAAGTGTCTAAGCCAGATTTGAACTCAGTTCCTCCTGACTTTAGGGCTGATCCTTAGCTGCCTCTATCATGCATTTCTGATGAAAAGACAAGAGCTCATTAGGAATTTTTAAATGCAAACACAGAAGGCAAGAAAAACCTAGAGAGCTAAATTTTGAGAATTTAGAGGGAGCTATACGATGATATAATGCTAATAATATTTTAACTAAGTTTTTTCATTATGTTTTTTGTATCATCATAGTTATCGCCAGTAACCTTCCTCCTTCCAGAGAGCCATTGCAAATAACAAAGAAATAAGAAAAAAAAAGTAACACAGCTGATAATTACACTGAAAAACTCTGAAAACATGAACAATGTGTAGTTTCCCACCTTTGTAGACTTCCTACTCCTATAAACATATGAGATGGGATATTTTATCTCTTCATTCAAGTCATGCTTGATTATTAGAATTTTGATATGTTCACTTTTGAATTTTGGCATGTGACTGTTTTTTCCACTTACATTATTGCAGTCACTATGTATATTGTCTTCTTGGCTCTGCTGAGTTCATTTCTGCGTTAGTTTATGTAGCTCTTTCCCTGCTGCTCTGTATTCACCACTCATACCATTTCTTATAGCACAGGAATGTTACAATACAATCATGTCCACAATTTGTTTAACCATTCCTCAATTGATGAGACATCTGTTTCTAATTCTTTGTTATCATGAAAACTGTTACTATAAATATTTTGCTGTATATGGAAACTTCTTATCAATGGCTTCCTTGGAGTATTCAAAGGTAATGGGCATTTTAATCACTTTATTTTCATAATTGCAAGTTGCTCTCCAAAAGGGTTATACCATGGGACAGCTCTATCAGTGATATATTAATGTGCCTATCATTCCACCTTCAAAACTGACTACTGCCAGTTTTGGTCATCTTTGCCAATCTGCAGGATGTGAGGTAAAACCTCAGGGTTGCTTTGATTTGCATTTTTCTTGTTATTAGTGATTTGGAACAATCTTTCATGTGGTAGTGCATTCTTTGAAATTTCTCCTTTCAGAACTGTTTGTTCACATACTTTGACCACTCAACAAATGCCTATCGGTCATATTATAGTCACATGTATATGTGTGTATACATGTGTGTGTAAATAGATATGGTTTATAAAACTTAGATTCCAAACGCTTATCAAAGAAATTAGATACAAAGATTTTGTTTTCCCCATTTGACCACATCCCTTCTTATCCTACTGCATTAATATTGCTGCGCAGAAAGAAGCTTTTCAATTTCACGTAATCAGTTATCCATTTTATCTTTGATAAATACCTCTCTCAAGGATGTGAAATGTGGACCACAACATAACATTTTCATGTTCTCTATTGAGGTTTGCTTGCATTGTATTTCCTTTATCAGATTATTCTTTCTTGTAGATACGATTTCTCCTGCACAAAAAATGATGCAATAACTATACATATACTCGATTTCTTAAGTATTCTAACATAATTATCACGTAGTGGATATCCTGCCATCTAGGGGAGGGGTGGGGAGTAGGGGGGAAAATTTGTAACAGAAAGCTTTGTAAGGGTTAATGTTTAGGAATTACCCATACATATGTTTTGCAAATAAAAAGTATTATTAAAAAAATAAAATAAAAAAAAGAAACGGGGAAAAAAGATAAATACCTCTCTCGTTTGTTAATTATACATTTCCTACCCATAACTAGGAGAGACATGTGATCATCTTCTTTTCTAATTTTTTTTTTGGTAGCATGATCTTTAATATTCAGGTCACACATTCACTTCAAATGTGTTATGGTGGGTAGCATAAAAGCTGGAGTAAGCCTAATTTCTGCTTACTGAATATTCTTCCATCAATTTAAGTTCTTGATTTTTTAAGAAGAACTCGGAATTGAACCTATACAAGCTATAGATTACCAGAGTCTGTCTGACAGGATTTTATTGTATTAATGCTCATTATTGATACTGGACTATAGTTCTCCGTCTGTGTTTTCTCTTTCCCTAGCCTAGGTATTAGGACAATATCTTGTGAGCTTTGGCAGGCCAATTCTCAGATGTTTCATGCATTTTGTAGCTATTTGGATGAGGGTTTCCTCTTTCAGATTTGCTGCATTACCTTGGCAGATTATCATGCTGCAGTGTCAGTCTGGCTTCTACTCCACAGAGCAAGTCAATCTGGAGCCGGGGACCCTTTGGTGTCTTTCTGGCTTCCTTGGGGGTTGCCTTCCCCAGTAAGAGCCCTTGTAGAGCAGGGCCTTTCTCTTTGTGTCCCAGTGCAAAGCATGGTGCCTGGGCCCTCGTAGGTGCTAAGAAATGTTTCCTGGTTTGAAGTAGAAAAGTTAACGTCTGAGATTTCGTTTTACAGTCTCACTATTTGTCTATTAGTCCTTCTGCTGCTTCCCTAGAATGTTCCAGGGACACTCACGTCATCACAGAGATCATTTTTCCGCCCTCTTTATCTCTCCGAGGGCACAGCCTCTCCCGGCACTACGAGTTCTGCACGCTCCTGGTTGCTCTCCATCCTGCGTCCTCGAGCTTCTCTGTCTACATCCCTATGCTGACCTGGGTGGGAAAATGGCTCACTGTGGACTGTTTTCTCCAGTTTCTTGACAAGGACACAGGCTGGTGCGTTTTCTGGATCGGGGGGCAGGAGAGGCTGCATTGCACTCTTTGGGGGAGGCAGCTTGCTGCCCTGCACCCCACCATCTTGTCTATTTATTAATCTCTTGATTGCCAAGCCCAAGGTCCTTTGCTCCATCCCTGACCTTCTTGACCTCTCTGCAGCCTCTGACACTCGATCCCCCTCTTCTCCTTGACGCTCTTTCTTTGTAGAATGCCATTAATGCCGCTCTGTTATCTGTCTGACACTTCAAACAGATGCCCCAGACAGCCACACTCAATGTGTTCAACGCTGAGCCCATGACTTCCCCTCTGAGCTTCTCCCAGAAGCCATTCCCATCCCTGAGATTTCACTCCCATCCTCCAGAGTCCAACTTCTGCCTCTCAAGAGCACCCCCTCCTCGCCGACACCGCCACACCGGCTGCAAGCCCTCCCTTGCACCTGGATGACCAGGATGGCCCGGTGGCCAATTCCCTACCTCAAGTTTCAGCCCAGCCCATCCTTCACTCCCTGTCAGAGCTTCCTAGCCCCCAGGGCTGGCTCCAGCACCCCATTATTCAGACTACAGGGGTTTCCTTTCACCTTCAGGATCCTCCGCTTGCCCCTTTCACAGCCCCGCTGCCTCCCACATTTCCAGTCTTCTTACTTCTCACTCCACCTTCCAAGCCAAGGACACTGACCTTCCTGGGCATCCCCCTTCCACTGCCTGGGCCCAAGGTCTGGAAGCCTCTCCCACCCAATCTTTAACTCCTGGCTTCCTGTAAGTTCCACCTGAAATCTCACCTGCAAGGAGCCCTCCTGGACCCCCTCCTCCTCCAGTGCTTTACTGTTAACACACACTTGGTGACTTGAAGAATACAGTCCACCTCTGGGCAAAGAGATGGACTAAAGGCCCAGAATGAGACATCCATCTTCACGTGTGGCCAATGGTGGAGTTATTTTGTTTAAGGATGCTGATTTCTTACAAAGAAGGACTTCTACCCGAAGGGGAGGGGGTGAGTAAGGATTATTAACACATGTAAAAAAAATCAACAAAACATTTTTAAAGTGCATAGGATAACATCAAGAAAAATTCAAAGAGGCACAAAGAGTGCCATTTTGTTACTGTTGTGTTCATTTGAAGTAATGAGATTCAGTTCCACATATTCTTTTTTTTTTCTGTTGTTTTTGCTTAAGTTGAAATGCTTGTGTTTGTTGACGACTGTTAATAATAAGAAAAAAATTTAATGGTTTCAAAAGTTTTCATTTTATGGCTATTTTTTAAAAATGTCAATTACTTTAAAAAAATGTTTAATTAAACTGAACGCAGGATGTTTAGTCTACAAAAGAGAAAACTCTGGGGCAATGGGATAGCTGTCTTCCATTCTTTGAAGGGCTGTCATGGGAAAGAGGGATTTGACGCATTCTGTTGGGCCTCAGAGGGCAGAACGAAGGTGAAAGGGTGGAAGCTGGCCAGAGATTTTGGCCTGCCAGAGGAAGAGGTAGCCGGCTCTGGAGGGAGGAAATGGGTTCCCCCTAATCTGTGCTCTTCACTTAAAGGTTAGATGTTGGAAATGCCATGGGGGGAACCTCACTCATGTACTGCTTGAACTCCACGGCCCTGCAGGTCCCACTCCATTCAGAAAATCTGTAACACTGCAAACTATAATTCATTAAAGTCAAAACTCTTCAAATCGCTCCTAATATCAAATTTGCAGGAGTTTCTGTACTGCTTTTCAGGAAAGTTTTATGAGCCTCTTGATCCACCACCGTCAGACATGTTGTCCCCTGACCCCAACATAGTCTCGTTCTGTTCCTCCCCGAGCACGAAAACAACAACCCGCCAAGTGTCCAATGCGCAGCATCTGTTATTAACAATAAAGTCCTCAAGGATTAGGCGGGAGGGTTTTTAGACAAACAGCCTTCATTTCTGCTTGAGGAAAAGATTGCAATACAATGGAGGATGATAATTTGTCAAATCCATCAATGTAACAGGGGTATTGAGAAAAATGGAAATATGCCTCCAAATGTATATAATTATTGACAATAAACAAAACTGTTGCTCAGAACCAATCAAAATTAGGAGTTATAATGCCATGCTTCCTATATTGGCCAAAAATGAATCCTTGTTTGGTTCAACAAAACCAATCTCCACCTCTCTCCTTAAATGAGTAAACAATACTCACAAATGACTCCGGATAACTATGCCCCCAAAGTTACTAGACTGCATGGCCTCCAACCTAATGATACCACAACGAGACCTCTAGGTGACTTCAGAGATCAAAGAGGTAATGGTTCTGTTTGGGAAGCGGGGGAGAATATGAGAAAGGAATAAGCATTTATTAATCACCTACTAGATGCTGGGCACACACTGCATTAAGTACTTTTTATAAATACTGTCTCATTTGATGCTCACAACAACCCTGCTAGTTGCTAGATGCTACTATTATCCCCATTTTACAGTCGAGGAAACAGAGGCAAAGAGAGTTTTTAAGTGTATAAAAATATTTATAGTTGCTCTTTTTTAATGAATACATAGAACTGGAGACTGAGGGTAGGGTGCCCATCAATTGGGAAATGGCTAAACAAAGTATGGTGTATGAGTTTAATGAAATCCTGCTGTGCCATAAGAAGCGAAGGAGGGGAGGGTTTCAGAGAAACCCTTCTTCAGAGGTTTTTGGAGAAATGTGAAGACTCATCTTCTGAGCTGAGCAGAACCAAGAGGTCCATTTATACAACAACACTATAAAAAAGAACAGTTTTGTAAAAATGTTGATCAATGAAATGATCAGCCATAATTCCATAGAGCCAGAGATGAAGACTCACTTCCTGACAGAGACACAGTAAACTAAATTATCAGAATCAGACATACTTCATTTATGGTCAAGAAGGGAGGGTCTATTTTGTTTGAATATTCCTATTTGTTCAAAGGATTTTTTTCCCCAGCGGGGAGAAAGGAAAAGGATGAGGTAGAAGGGAGAGAAAATAAGTCCTTGTCAATTAATAAAAATAAATAAATAAGCGTCTGGACAATCTGTTGCTATTGGAGCTCTGGGATCAGACACTTCCCATGACAAGAATGTTCTCACTGAGAATAAAGACAGGCAGCACCAATCAATGGACATTGCTGGGACCATTATCACAAGAAGACCAAGATCACACGAAGAGAGCCATCTACTCCCAGAGAGAGGACTGTGGGGACTGACTGTGGCTCACAACATAGCATTCCCACTTCTTTTGTTGTTGTTCGCTTGCATTTTGTTTTCTTACTCATTGACTTTCTTTGATCTGATTTTTCTTGTGCAGCAAGAGAATTGTATAAATATATTTACACATATTGGATTTAACATATATTTTAATATGTATGACATATACTGGATTGCTTGCCATCTAGGGGAGAGGGTAGGGGGAAGGAGGGGAAAATCTGAAACACAAGGCTAGGCAAGGGTCAATGTTGACAAATTATCCGTGCAAATGTCTTGAAAATAAAAAGCTTTAAAAAAAACCCGAGAATATGATCACAGACAACAGTAGTTTTCTTCTTAGTCTAAAGACCATTTTACACTCTTAAAAATGGAGGACACCCTCCCAAGAGCTTTTATGAAGCTTATAACTATCAATTTATCACAGAAATGAAAACACTTTCATTTCATTTCAAAACTATTGTTGTGACCTCACCGAACTCCCTACAAAGGTCTCAGGAACCCCTGAGATATTACATGTGGGAGACTGGCTGTGCTGAAATCACTGCAAGATTGAAAGGAACTCCAAGAACACGGCTTAGCTTTAATCAGGACGGAGGAAGCCAGGAGTTTGGGCTTTCCCTTTCCATACTTGGTCAATTTAGGATGATTTCCAAAACTAGAACTCTTTGCTTTTGTTTAGAAACATTTTTCATTTGCCAAAAATGAAAGCCTTTAAAGACCATAATGGGGACGCCTTCTACTTGGGAAAGTTGCAGCTTGTAATTAGTTCCCTCCCTAGAACCAGGAGTTCGCCATCTGAATCCGAGGTATCTTCCCGGGACGGTCGGCTTTTAGAATCTCGGACATTTAGCGTGGCCCTATTGGTCACAAATTTCCAAAAGCCCGTGTGAGATCTACGCAAAAGGGACTCCTCTCTTGGAGTTGGCTCACTTGTTCCTGGGGCATCTGACTGACCCAGAGCCTGGGACGCACTCTCCCGTTCTAAGAGGGGCTCACAGAAGCTGTCTCAGGAACAGGGGCCGTCACCCAGCAGAGTGTCTCGGACATAAGAGGTGCTCAACAAACCTTTGAAGAACTGAATTAGGGTAGACTAGTGGAGGGACCAACAGTAACGGCTCTGAGAACTCCAATTGTCTCTCTGCGGGCTAACGTGCCGGACACTGCTCAAAGAGCACAGATTTAAGGTGGAAAGGATGCCATGCTATGCGCCAATCCCCTCATCTCCCAGAGAGACGAGGAAGCTGAAGTTCATCAACGTCACAAGCAATGGACAAAGTCCCCCAGGCAGCAGGTCACTGGATGGGGGCGGGAGGAGGGGGTGTCTGTGTGCGTTTGTCTGTGTGTGTGTCTATCTGTCTGTGTGTGTCTGTGTCTATGTGTGTCTGTTTGTCTCTGGGTATGTGTATCTGTCTGTGTGTGTGTCGGTCTGTCTTATCTGTCTCCGTGTCTGTGTGTGTCTGTGTGTCCCTGGCCCCTCACTGTCCTGCTGTCCTTCACAATTCTTTAGCACTGCAAGATTTACAAAGTGCTTTCCTCACAACAACTCGGTGAGCAGGTAATTAAGTTCCCCCACTTTCCAAACGAACAAACAGACCAGTGTTATTTCTTCACACTACAACAAAAGATGGAGGATTCCCCTCCCTCTGCCCACAGCCTTTGCAGCGAGTGAGCAGGTGCTTCCCTATGCTGTGAAGTCCAAACCAAATTACTACTTGATGGCCCCTCTTCAGGTCCAAGCCCACCTGAAGCCCTGGCCAGGCTGCTAAATGAGGCCTGGCTGGGATGCGGGCCACTAAATGAGGCCTGGCCAGGTTGCAGACCCCCCAGAGCATCTCCTTCCCTGGCAGAGCCCCTGATAACTCAGAATCATTCTCTGGCACGCCGAGGCATCAGAACATCCCACAGTGCACTAGGCCTGGACCCCAACTTCCCCATCCTGTCCGTGGCTTGCCGCCAGCCTTCCTGCAGCCATCACATTGAGAGCTGCAAGTCTCTCCCCCGCCAACTGCCCCTCATCAAAAGGGATCCTGGAACAGAACCTGACAAAGTCCCCCACGTGGGCTCCCCTCTGAAATTCCATAGCTCGGAGAACTAATGAAGAAAAGCACCGAGAGCAGAGATCAGAGAGAACAGCATTACGCCCCAATAAATTACCAGCCAGCGTCAGCGACCATGAAGAAGCGGAAAGAAATACAACCTTTAATATATCTGAGTGCAGGCCGAAAGCTAAAGCGCAGTTCACAGCCTTAGCAGCATCCCCGGGATGGAAGTCATTTGTTAAGCACCTCTGTTTACACTGCCCAGCACACAGCGGGGATAGAACAGATGGGAGCCGCCCCGGCCCTTCCCCCCTTCCCGGCACACCCTCACAAAGGCCAGGGCCGGCCGGCTGCCTCCTGGCTCCCACCTTCTTCCCTCCTAACCTCCACCTCAGGTAAAGGGCCCAGCTCTCGGGGCTCACACCTTGCCCGGCTGAGGCCCTTTCCTCCCTAGACTTCCAAGGCCAGGCCCGCCCATGGCTCTCCTGCACGTTCTTGGACTGAGGACGGCTCTCAAACTCCTTCCCTGACCTCCGACTGTTTCCAAATGCTCCCTAGGGAGTTTCCCCGGATGCCCCCAGCACCTCCCCCTCCAAATAGCCCCAATGGCCACTCCGCCTCCCCTGCAGAGACCTGGTCCCTTTCCTCTCCTCGTCCCAGGATTCTCCGGCTGCTCTTCCCTCAAACATCCCTCCTGCTCTTGCTTCATTCCCGCTCCCTTTGTGACCACCTTCCCTTGAGTCCATATCACCCTTCTCTGGATAACTCTGAAGAGTCCTCCTGGGTGGGGGGTCTGTCCCTGCTCTCCCCCTCTCCAGTCATGTCAGAACCTCTCCCCAGAGAGCATCCTTTGTATCTGTGGCCAAAGACTTTCAGAGGCTCATTGCCATCTCTCAACAGTGCAAGCAATCGATCAATAAGCAATTATTAAGCACCGACCAGGTGCCAGGCCCTGGGCTAGATGCTGGGGACTCTTCCCTGCCCTTGGGGAGACAGGGCCTGGAAGGGCACACAACCAAACCATCCGGAGCATTTTTTGCCTGTACCTTCCCATAAATCCTCCATAAAGGAACTCCTCAGTCTGGGAGGCCTTCTTTCAAGACTTCCTCCATTGTGTGGGGACAAATGGAGCCCAGGGGCTCCCCTGAGATCATGCCCCCCAAGGAATAGCTGAAAGACCTGGGGTTTAGTGTGAAGAAGAACATGGGGGAGCACAATAGCCAGCTTTAGCTATCTGAAAGGCGGTCATGAGGAGGGGGAGCAGAGCTGGGGCCAAGGAAGGGAAGGAAAAGCACGCAGAGTCACCCAGTGGCGGAGAGGCAACCGGCCCGTAGGGACGAGGCTCTGGGTTATCACAGAGCTCTCACAGAGGCAAGTCTCGGTCAGGTATGGGGTGAGCCAACAAAGGCTGACTCCATCCTTACTCTGTGCAAGCCAGAAGCGCCGGCATCCAGAGACAGCCTGGGACAGGTTCCTGCTCAGAATCCCCATCAGGACGGGGCAGCTGGCCAGCTGGAGTTACCGGAGCTAGCCAGAGCATCCCCCCCCCCCCGGGGATTCCTACCAAAGGACCCAGAAGGAACCTCAAAGTCGGGAGCAGAGAAACCATTCTAAGCCCCCTTCTCCACACAGAGGCCGACCTCATGGACTCCCGTGCTTCTGAGGACCACAGCGGCCTCGGGTCTC
This sequence comes from Myrmecobius fasciatus, assembly GCA_023553655.1. Classification (NCBI taxonomy): domain Eukaryota; kingdom Metazoa; phylum Chordata; class Mammalia; order Dasyuromorphia; family Myrmecobiidae; genus Myrmecobius; species Myrmecobius fasciatus. The sequence goes on from JAJPUD010004447.1 coordinate 142,321, forward strand.
AGAGCCGGAGAACTTGGTGCAAAAGCTAAACGTTCAGGGGCAGCGAGGTGGTCGAGCGCCAGCCTTGGAGTTAGGAGTTCAAATCCAGCCTCAGACACCTGACATTGACTAGCTGTGTGACCTTGGGCAAATCACTTAACCCTGAATCCTCCCCCCCCACAAAAAGCTGAATATTCAAGGTTCAAACTCAGGGGTACAGTAGAATTAAAAGCCCTTGGTATCATGGGCCAATAACCTAAACTACTAAAGTCAAACCAAAACCAAATGTCTACATACCAAATAGAACAGAATATTCCAATAATACTCCACAGATAGTCATTTTAGTCATTTTTAAATTGTTTGGATTTCTGTAACTTGCAACACCTTCGTCCCATCCCGGAAGTCCCCAAGAGTTACTGGTTAACGTGTTGCTGGCTTGTTAACACTTTGCCTTAGTTTCCCTTCAATCTGTCTCTGAGCTTGCAGCACTGATAGAAGAAGGGAAGACAGAGAACAATTTCAAATCCTCTAGAAGCCCCTGAAAAGGCGTTCAAACCAAATCCCATCTAAAGTGACCCAAGAGTTTTCCCTAGTGAGGAAGAATGTATCCTGAACAATCATCTCCCTAGCAAATGATTGCCTCCTTAAGACACGTTTGTCACAGAACGGATCCCCTATACACGACCTGGTGGTGACTGTCAGGAGCCCGAGTTCAGATCCTGGCTTGCCACTTCCCACCTCTGTGATCTAGGGCAGAGACGTCACTATGGCGGGGTGCATACAGCCTGAACCAAAGTCATCATCATAGTGGGGAATTATTTAACAAAAGAACAAAAAATGCAGTGGGACTTGGAAAATGCTAATTTGTGGCTTCCTAAGCCAATGTGCATATACTCATCTCTATCTGAATTTGGCCACTGAGCTGGAGGAATCTGAGGACCTCAGTTTCCCCCTTTTTTATCTCAATCCAGGATGCCACACTCCCCTACCTCACATTCTACTTGGAGAAGGACAGCATAAAGCAGACACAAAGTAATTTAAGAGGACAAGAGCAATGACAACTGGGGAGCTTGGGGTAAGCTTGGGGAAAGAGCTGGGCCTGCAAGGACTCTAAGAAGCCTCCCAGAGGGAAGAGGGGAAACCCCTGCCAGAAATGGGGGCCCATCTGTACAAGAGGTGAGATATCCAGCAGAGGGCCCAGCCTGAGGACAAGTTTGGCCCGAACACAGTGGAAGAAGGAAGACCAGGGACTAGGTCCAGGCAAGGTGAGGAGCTGGTTTGCAGACCCTCAGATACCAGACCAATCAATAAGCTTCTCTGAGAAGCAGAAGTCTCCACTGAAGAAGGGGAAGGGCAGTAACATGGTCGTGTCTGCATTTTGGGACTATCTTTAAGCTGAAAAGGTTGGACTAGACAGCAGACATGGGAACTGAGAGAAAGGGGATCCAACCAAAAAATGGTTGTGATGGTCCAGGTGAACCTGAACTAAGGTGCTGGCCACGTGGATGGAGATGAGCAATGGACAAGGGGTAATGAGGGTCTAGAATGTAGGAAAGCAATTGGGACTAGAGCTGTAGAACTGGAAACAGAAATAAGTGACTGCATGAGAACTGATGAGGTCACCACAGCCAAGGGCAGAAGAGAGAGGTAACAAGCTTCAGGGAGCCTTGGGGGATCCCCCCACTTAGTGAGGAGGAGAAGGATCCCACAAAGGAGACTGAAAAGGAACAGTCAGGAAGCTCATAGGATGAAAGAATGAATAAAGCATTTCCTGAGCACATTTATTTTAAGAACCCAGAGAGAAATGTCAGACAGTCAAGGGAAGAGAGCGGGTCCAACAAGAAAGGGGTAGTCAGCAACGTAAAAAGGTGAAGAAAAGTCCCACACAATAGGGCAGAGCCTCAGCAGCTGAGAAATCTGCTAAGAGAGGTTTCCTTCTAGTGAAGGGTTTCCTTCTAGGATCCTTCCCGCTCACTCCACAACTGGCCCAGCTCCTTTTCCAATGAGACTTCTTGGGCCATCAGCAGCAGCACCAAGCATCTTTCCATCAGCCGTTGGGTTTCCAGCTCTGGATCATCAGGAAATTATTGGTGCTAAGAAATGAAACTCAAATTAAAATGAAATGTGGAAATATCCAAGAATCAAAACTGTGATACAAAAAGAAAAGAATAAAGGAAAAAGAAAGAAGGCTGGAGGTGGAGGACGTACAGGAGGTCTGAAGGTCCCTGTAGAACAACAGCGTTCACTTGCTAATTTGTCAGCAGTGAATTGGTCTGGTTCTGCTGGTTAAGGGTCAAAGTTCTGTGGCCTAGGTGGTCAGCAGTCAGCACCTGAAGTACCCAGAAGTGGGTGTTTTTGTTGAGTCACATAAGCAGGAAATGCAATTCTGGCACAACTCACTCAGCATAAGATGGGATCCTCCCTAATTCTGCAAGATGCTGAAGGGATTCTTATTCAGGTTATCATCCAGATATCTCCGAAGCACCTTCCAACTTGGATGGACCAAACCAACAGGCTCTTCATACAATTCTATGCCATGGACTATATAATAAACATTCATCATCCATTTGGTGTTTCCCATGTGGATGGTTTCCCATATGGATCTCTTTCAAGGGGTCACGGATCTCACTTAAAGAGGCCTCACAGGTTTGATGAATTTGACCCCACAATATCCACAAACAAAAGCCTTTCCCACTTAAAATGAACGAATCCTTTTTCCATTCGGACTGTATGGAGGCCATCTTCTGGAAATGGCAGACATCCCTAGAAGGAGTATATCTCTCTGATGCCTCCCTTAATTCTGATAAAGAGAAGACAGTTGGACAAAATCCCCTGCTGCGGCTGCTGCATTTATTAAGGGCCTCGCACATGGAAGGCACTTAATAAAAGCTTACTGAATGAAGAGTTAGATTTTTTGTTTATTCAGACTGTTCCCAACCCTAAGTATTCTGCTTTTATTGTTTATACAGCTGGCTCAGTCATAGCAGAAGTCTAATAGCTGTTTGTTGAAATAAACAAGACAAAATTTTAAAGAAGGATTCATGAAGTAGATAAAAATTAAATGATTTTATTTTATTTTATTTAGAATACAGTAGAGTCTAGCACAGGCTCTGATTTTTATGGTCTCATTTCTACCACCAAGTCAGGTAAAGAAAAGGGTTTTGGCTTTCCCACACCACCCAAATGTGTTAGCTTTTCTTAGGCAGCCCTCGGGGTAGGCTAGTAAATCCTCATTTTTGCAAACTGTGGTTGCTTTTCCAGCCATAAAATATCCATCTGACAAAAGGTCCTAGGGGATGATGTTCTGAGATGATTGAAAGTGTAGAAACATCCCCCAAGCAGGAGAAATCTGCCATTTTAACTCAGAGACCACCACGAGCTTTACAGACAGAATGAAGCTGATAGAATCATCCTTAATGACTCCAAGCACCTAAATTTTACTCATTGAAGAAGTGACTTGCCAAAGCCCCCAAAGACAGGAAAGGCCCAGTCAGTCTGGGATCTCAACTCCTCTGAAGCTAAATCTCAGCTTCCTTTGCTCATCCACAGAGCTTTCTAAAATTTTAAAACCTCTGGCCTGAAGGGTCAGTCAAATTTTCCAATGTCGCACTGGAAAACAGTCAGAATCCAAAAAGTTCCTACAGGCTACAATGCTGGTTCAAATACAATTGGATGGACTTGGGAAGGGCCCACCTCAATGCTGGTAGGTCTCTTCCCCTCTTGGGGATTTGCCTAGATCACTGACAAATAAGTGACCCACCCAGAGTCTCCAAAGCAAGATGAGAAGATGAAACTCAACCCGGATAAGTAGAAATTTCTACCCAGGGTTCAGTCATATAATTGTTTGCTTGTTTGTTGGTTTAATTTAAATTTCTCCTTACTTGGACAAACAGCCACAAACATAAACATTTCCATAGATAAAGAACACAAAAAGGGGGTAGTCACACCCAGATTGCTTTTCAGAAGACGTGGCTGTTCAGCTTGGTAGATCCAAAGCTGCCCTGGGCATTTCCTCCTGATCTCTGCTCAGCTTTTTCTATCTTTTTTCCCCTTGCATCACAATCACTAGACCCCCTTCTTCCCCACATCTCGCCCCTTTCCTTCAAAAACCCCCAATTTTCTTCCTTGAAACAAGTGAGAGCCTAGCCACACAAAAGAAGTCCATTCCCAGGCTTTGACCAGAAAAGGAAGACCTTGTTCTGCGGCTCTGAGTCCATCCCAGGGGGACACGGCCCCTTTGCTCTCACTGCTTTCTTTCCTCTCCTGGTTCTAGGCCCCTCACTCTCCCTCAGGTCGTCCACATCTTGCCAGGTTTCTCTCCATCACTTCTCGGAGCCCAATAATATCCTACCACAATCACATACCAAAACTTGCTGGGTCATTCTGCAACTGAGAGCAATCTCCCTGGGTGTTTGGTACGAGCAGTGTTCCTAGGGAGATTTTCATACGGAGGGCACTTTCCTCGTGCCACAGGGCACATATGCTGAAGCCATCCACAGCGCCACCAACAATGCATCAGTGTCCTCCCATTTCCTACCCCCATCGATTGTCTTTTTTTTGTTGGGTGGGGGGAGCTCATCTCTGCCAATTTGGTGGGTGTGAGGTAGAACCTCAAAGTGGTTTAATCTGTTTTCCTTGGTAGCCGTACTTCTGGCTTCTTTTCTTTACTGCTGATAACTGGCTTTTTTGAAGAATTTCCTGTTTCTAATGTCGGTGAAGGTGTGTCTGGACAGCGATTTACATGAAGGGGAAGTTCTGGGGCTGCCATGGCAAGTAATAGCGCCAATAACATCATGTCACCTATCAATACTGGGCCAGGCTGGAGGGTCCATCATGGTTCCGACTTGAAAGAGACTGGAAGGTGACCAGTCTGGCCACTTCTACGGCACAAAGGTCTAAGCCGGTGATAAGTGCCATATGAGTGAGCAGGACAAGCCCAGTGCTGGAGGAGATCAGAACAGGGATAAATCACTTCCAGCTGCGGGAAGCACAGAGGAGGTGGCTCCTGCACGGGGCCTTAGGAAAAGGTAGCATGTGGCCAACCCCAAGACCACGTATCAAGTGCTCAAATCGGCAAGACGCTGGGCTTGGATGGTCCTCCACAACCTGCTTCCAGCCTCGCTTCTCCACCTTGTGCCCTGTGCCCTTGTCAAGTGCAATACTTTCCCTCCCAAGGGGTGCCCACAGCCTGGGGCCTCGCAGAAGCTCCTAACTCCTCCTCCTAGAACCCGCCTCTCCCGCCAGAGAGCTTCCCGATTCCCCCAAGCAACAGCCCCTCAGAGCACTGACTTAGCCTTGTGGGCACACACAGCACGTATGTGGATCTGCGTGTACAGACACACACAATTTTGCAATCTCTGTCTCCACGGGACAGGGCAGGCTCCATACCTAGCACATGATAAGTCCTTTAATACATGTTTACTGAACTGAGCTGGGGATGTACAAGTGGACAGAGCCCCATCCTCGGGAGCATGTCACGGATCAATATGAGTCAAACATCAAGGAGATCAGAACGCAGAAGCTTTTAGGAGACCAGAGGGAGAGAGAGCAAAGGGAAGACTGAGCTGGGGTGGAGGATTCCTGGGGTGCTCAGCCCTGAAGGGACAGAAGGATTTCATCAGCAGAGATGAGGTGAGAATGCATTCCAGTCCCGGGGAATGGTCTGTGCTGCTGCAGGGGGTCAGGGGAGGCAGGAAACGGTCAACAAACAGCTGATTCGCCCAGTTTAGCTGGAAAAGGCGGGAGAATTATCAACTATACTGAGAGAAGCAAGTTGTCACCATTCCATGGGGAATGGCAAGAGAGCCTTGAACGTCACACCAATGCATTTTATCTGACTGATAGCTGAAGCTGCCACTAAAGCATAAGCTCCTATGGAGCGAGGCTAGCCCGCCCTGATTTGTGTTCTCACATTTTTCATGCAGTGAGTGCTTAACAAATGCTTTTTATTCATTTAGTCGTCGTATATCAGATGGGAAACTGCTGAGAGCTTTGGAGCATCACATAAAGGCAACAAGAATAGCTTGGGCAAAGCTACAGAGAAAGGCAGGCAGGCAGTCGGCCCACGAGCCGTGTGCCCTTTGTTCTGATGAGGATCGGGCACCTCCTCGTGAGGGAAGTGGCTTCGGAGGCAGAGCTGTGCAGAGTCCCGGGGATCACCGAGGTCCAGCGGCAGGACAAGTCAGGGTGACTGGCAGGTGACCTGGGCATCTCCAATGTCGGACCCAGAGCCTGTTCATGGTTGCTGGAACAAACTTCTCTCATCTGCCCATCCCCTAGTCCGCCTGCCGGGGTGGACACCCCCGTAACCCCCACTGGTTACCCTTAGCCTGGGTCAGCCTGGTCTGGCCCCTGGGCATATCTGGGGGCTCGGGCCAGGTGCCCCCCCTCCTCAGAGGGGCTGGTCCTCTCTGAATACCCCAGCAATAGACAGCTCCTCAGCACCTACTATGTGCAGTCACACACTAAGTCAGAAGGCAGACAACTCTGTAACATCAATGTCTGGGGGGAAAGGCTCCGTCGGGAACAAGTCTGGCCATCACTAAGGAGAGAGGGGGCAGCATGCCCTGAATGCCCTCCTGGGCACAGAGAAAGGGTCCATCGAGGACAGGGAGCAGACAGAGTCAGAGGGTCTCCAAGGTGCTCGCTCCAAAAAGCCTTAACATGTTCATACTGCCGGCCAAAGCAATAACGCCTCCAGAAGGTAGTCATTTCCCCACTAGGCGACTGCGGAGCTAAAAGAACCTCTGCAAGTCTAATCCATCTGAGTATCATTAGGTTAATATCGAGGCTCCCAGGCTGTATATCAAGCCTTCTTCCCTCTCTGGATAACAAAGATAACACAAAGGGGCTTCCTCCACCCTCTCTCATGTGAGCCATAAAGCAGATTTATTGCCCAGTTTATATTCTTTGTTTTCTCTTGCAGGGGGGGAGCAAAGCACCTCTCCTGACCAGAATTCTCCCCATCCCAGCGCCAACAGATATGCTCGGATCGTATGGCCTTCTTCCTTAATGCCCTGGTCACACTCTGTACTTCTTAAATCTTGCAGCAATGCAGAGCCCTTCTTTCACTTCAAGAGGGGGAAGAACAGCTGTTCCAGATGTCTGAACAGGAAAAGTCATCCACTGCTTTCTTCTTGGCTCATTTTTCTAAGAGGAATTCTTCTCCCAATACCAAAATACGTCGACTCCCACTGTACAGACTGAAACCACTGGGCCACTGGTCATCCTTTGCATCTTAGATTTGGTTATTCGTGGTCAGAGGACAAAAACCATGTACCCCGTGCCCCCAGGGGGCATCTCTACTCCTCTGTAGCAGCAAGTAAGCCCGGCGATCCACGTCACTCCTGCCTGATTCTGGGAGAGAAAGAAAGCGTGGCACTCCGAATAGAGACTTCCTCGGTGCATCTAAAATACAAGCCCACATTTAGGCAGTGTGCATTTTCCATGCCCTTGTTTCCACCCTCACCCCAAGCCCTCGGAGGGAGGATTTTAGCCTTAGTATTTAAATCAGCAGAGCCTTGCCCAGTGCCAGCGTACAGTAGGTTCTTGACAAGTAACTGCTGGGAGCCGGTGGGGTGCCAGCAGGTAATGTCAAATTATTTCTGGACCAGTTTCTCTTCCTCTTGGGTCTTTTTAAAGTATTCATTACAATGGATGGCTCTCTGAGATCGGGCAAGGACAAGGACACAGCAGGAAATTAAACAAAGTAAAAAGAAGAGATAGCAATAAAAATCTATTTAAAGAGCTAACAGATTCTTGCTTTACTGCACCCATTTATGCCATCTTTTTTTTTTTTTTAGCTGAATTTCAAACCCAAGGCCCTGGCCCTCCATGGCTCCAGGCTCTCCTTGGCAATCACTGCTCTTCCAAGCCCAGCTGGGTGGCAGGTCAGGAGCCTCCTCCCAGGGCACTCTTGCTTAACCTTGTGTACCTCAAGGCCTCTTCAAGGCCATCTCATTAACTGGTTTCCCTTTTCTAGGTCTATACTTACGCCAGTCATTAGTCTCCAATACAGATTCCTAGCAGGAAGCCCCAAGAGCAGGCTTGTAACCAGGCACTCAGTACTGGCATCTACACAGGCTTACAGGCTTACAACAAGTAATCAATGGGACAAACGCAAACTTAAGGAGAACGAAATCCTGGCTCTTTGGAGAAGGGAGCCGGGCACAAAGCCGGTTAGAATCCAGGTCTCCAGACTCTAGTTGAAACCCATTGCCTGGATTCACACACCCAAACGTACCTAGGAGCTATTTGTTGGGAATAACTGTCTCTATTGGTATTCACCCAATGAAAGCTTACAGAGGGTCACAGTCATCCCCAGAAGGGGAAGGGGGCTTCTGCCCTCTCTCCATTCCACCCTGCTGCCCTTCAATTTTAAGTCCAGGTTCTCAGACCCCTAAAGACCATTTCTACCATGACGCACAGTGTCAAGGAGTCGGGTCTCAGGAATGGAGAGACCTTTCCCACGGGGCATGTGAGAAGAGGAAGGGTGCCCCGGGTTAGCCATTCCCACCCGAGGGCAGTGCTCCCTGATCATGGACAGATACAAATGGTCTGGGGCCTTTTTGAGCCCCTGCATAAGGAAGGACAAGCCAGAGTCAGGGCAGAGCGCCACCAGTGACAATGTATGGAACAAAGAAAAAACACTGCTTGGGACCATGGTGGAGCCGACATTCTGAGCCCACACGAGGAGGAGGTTCCTGCTCTTGAGCGACTGGACCAAGCTGCATCCCCAAGCCGGGCCCTGAGCCCACCTGACTATTAATCATTCCCTATTTATTTATTTAGACTGAATCTCCTTAACAAAACCTATTTCATATGCTCCCAGCAGAAGGCAAGCTCATTATCGATAAAGATCCTTGCACCTAGCCCAGGGCCTGGCATTTAATAAATACTTGCTTATCAATTGTCTCAATTTTTTTAGGCACTACTTCTCCCAATCTCCCATCATCTTTCTCTGAAAGATGTGGCAAATCAGCTTATATCTTCAAGTGGTACAGCCCAAAGACGCCACATCCTTTCTCTTGGTGAGTCACATCTTTGCTAAAGCACTTTTTAGTCTCTTCTGGTCTTTTTTTTTTAGGATGAAAGCTTGATATTAGCTGGACATCTATATGAAATTACTGTGTTTGTGCCTAGAGCCTTCCTTACACCAAATCCCACTTTCAGCATTAATCATTTGTCTGATACAATGCAAAAATAAAAGGCATCAATAAAAATATTTTTATTTTAAAAGACTTCTTTGGATAAATCAGGTTTGAGTTGTTTTAATAATACACTGTGACTTTTCCTCACTTCTTTTTTCTTTTCAAACAAACAAAAAATTAGTTTTCTCTCTTGCCCACCTATGTCTCCTTGAAAAAAAAAAGAAAAAGAAAAAACCAAAGCCGTTATAGCACATATGTGAACACATTCCCCTATTGGTTGTATCCAAAGTCTCTCACCAGACATTTACTAAGTGCCTTCATAAAAACTTCTTCCGTTTCTGCTCCCATCAGTCCATCCTTCCCAGGTTTCTCTTCTTCATTTCTTATAGCAGAATAATATTCTACCACATGCGAAGGCCACCATGTGGCTGGTCATTCCCCAGTCAATGGATACCCCATTGTTTCCATTCTTTGTTATAATAAAAAGAGATGCTCTAAATATTTTTGCCCTCGCGTTGTTTTTATAAAGCCAGATTAACCTCTGGTTCCCATCTTCTGTTACTCCACCTTGCTTCGCTCTTCTGGCCATTTCCTTTTAAAATATAAATTGGTGGGTGAGTTTCCTGCGTACCAACACATCAGTCACTTCTTAAAAATCCCATTTTTCCTCCCCATTGGAATTGTTTCCCTATGTGTCTTCAGAATTTCATCGCTGAGCAGCATGTTGAAAACAGAGAAGCAGCATGGAAGGCAGACGGCGAGATGCATCTGGAGTCGGGAAGCGCTGGGTCGTCCCACCTGAGCCACTCAGTGGCTGCGGGGAAAGTCCCTGTTTCCTCATCTTTAAAATGAGGGATTGCCCCAGTGTCCTCTCCTGTCCCTTCCAACCCCGCAATCTTGGATCCAATGACACCGATCTCCTCTCTCCGTGACTGACTTCCCCCACCACAGGGGATTCATATGGTCCTAGCTCCCCTAAATCCACAAACTTGGTGCTGGTGGGGGAGAATGGCAGGCTCTGCCAGGAGTTCTTCCCCTTCTCTATCACAGGCTCTAGACTGGAGGTTCTCCTTGTTTCTATCCCAACAACTCAATTAGTGAGAATCAGCTGCAAAAAAGAGTGCTTGTTCTTCTCCCCTTTGAAGGGTGAAATTATCATTAAGCTAAGAAGTTACTAGCTGCTCTGCTTGAGGGACAGAAGGAGGGACAGACAGACAGAGAGAGGGACACAGAGAGGAAGAGAGACAAAGAAATAAGAGACAGATAAGAGAGAAAGACAAAGAGAGACAGGAAGAGAGAAACAGAGACAGTGAGAGAGAGAGACAGAGAAAAACAGAGGAGAGGGAAAGAGGAAGAGACAGAGAGAGAAAGACAAAGGAGAGGGAAAGAGGAAGAGA
>JAJPUD010004447.1:167471-178162 GCA_023553655.1 Myrmecobius fasciatus
AAAGGAAGGAGAAACAAGGAAGGAAGAAGGGAGGGAGAGAGAGAGAAGGAAAGAGGGAGAGAGAGAGAAGGAAGGAGGGACAAAGAGAAGGAAGGAAGGAGGGTAAGAAAGAGAAGGAAAGAGGGACGAAGAGAGAAGGAAGGAAGGACAAAGAGAGAAAGAAGGAAGGAGGGAGGGAGATAAAAAGAAAAAGCTTCCTTAAGAAAGCAAGGAATCCCAAGGAAGAGAGGGGGATCCACAGCAGGGACATCAGGAAGTGGCCTAGAATGCCCAGAACATGTGCTGAGGAGGAATATATAATGAGGTTGGGAGGCGAGGCCAGTCCTTCAAGAAGCACATGCTTAAGGCCTGCTGTGTGCCAGCTCCTGTGCTGAGAGCTGGGAGTACCAAGAAGGTCAAAGATAGTCCCTGTTCTCAAGGAGCTCCCAGAGTCAGGGCAGAGGCCGTCTGGAAGCAACACCATAGAAAGAAGAAATGGCCATCGGGAAAATCCCACCTTCTTGCATTCAGTGCCGTGGCCCCTCCATTCCATGCATGGCACCCTCCATCTCTCGGGCCTGGCCATTTTTTCTGGCTGCCCCCGGCCTGGAACCCTCTGCCTTCTCAGCCCTGACAGTGACCTGTCTGCTTCCTTCAAGCCCCAGTGCCTCTTACTTCCAGTGCCTTTCCTCTGTTCCTTATTTCCTATTCATCCCGAATCCAGCTTGATTGGTGGGTTTGTTGGCTTTTATAAACTCCTTGAGGGGGGCAGCTCTTCCACTTTTGTCTTTCTTTGGGAGGAAGGCTTTGGTTTCCCTCTCCCCAGTGAGGTAATAATCACAGCAAATGAGGTGTCGATAATAGAAGCAAACGCCGATGCTAAAAATGTCTTTTGCTTCTTTTTGCATCCCCACTACTTAGCGCAGAGCTTGGAAACGGTTAATTTCTGGATTAACTAAGCACGGAACCGCCTAACTGAGCTACAGACTGGAGGAGAGTGTCTGACCTTTGCTACTGGGGGATCTCATCACTTATGTCCCTCAGTTTCCTGAGCCGGGAATGAAAAGGTCGGCCTAAATGTCCCACTGCTTATCCATGAGCCTGTGAAACCATGGTGACCTGGCCTGGGAGGACACGAAGGGATTGGAGGTCACAGTGATGGCAAAGGAGTGAGTGAGACACTGAGAGAGAGGGAATCACAATAGGAGGTTAGAGGCAGATAAAAGAATCCCAGAATTCCAGGGCTGGGCAAGGAATAGGGAAGGATGCTGAGATCCAGGGTGTGGCCCGGGCACAGAGGAGGGCATGGAGGAACTCTCTTTGAAGGAGTTTTAAAATGTTAACCTTTTTGGGTGATTAATATTTGACACATCAATGTTCATGGGTAATAATTCTTGTTAATTTATTGCTGTCTTTTATTACCAGTATTTATCTTCATTGCTAATTATTAATGTTAATTATATGTATACTAACAGTAGCTCGCATTTAAGTAATGCTGTAAAGGTTGCAAAGCTTTCTCATCGGATCCTTCCAAAAACCCTACGAAGTAGGTGGTACTCTTGCCCTTATTTTCCAGATGATGTCACTTGTAGCATCTTCTGAGAAAGGTGAAGTAACTGAGAATAAACCTGAGAGTCCGCTCCTTGCCCAGGAGCACTCAGCCCAGTAAATGTCTGGGGAGGACTTTGAGATCTCCTGACTCCAAGCCCAGGCTATCCACTGCTGCGCCTAAACTGGCCCAATCATCCCTGCACTCCCCCTCAGCACCACTTCCGGCTGGGCAGTGGGGGTGTGGGCAAGGGATGGGTCTCCACGGAATCATAGAACCAGGATGGAAAAGCCCCTCAAAGGCCATCGGCTCCCATATGTACCTAAGCAAGAACTGCGACCTCACGTGGTGTGCCGGTTGGCACTGGAGCGCTTTCGGCCGTGTGGACCTGGCTAAGCCACACAATCCTTCTGCCTCAGTTTACTCATGTGTAAAATGAAGGTGTTGGACCCAGTCGAAGGTCCCTTCCAGCCAGAAGCCCTGCTGACTAGTGACGTCCCGTCCTTCACCTTGAGACAACCTGGATCCCCTCCGGTGTGGGAGAGGCCCCTACGCTGGGGGGCAGCTGACCAAACTCTTCCAGAATGGAGCTTTTCTTAAGTTGAGCCAAAGAGGAGCAGAAATCTCCTGTCCACAACTTCCTGCGCTGTCCCCCCAGGAGTGGAACGGAAAAAACTGGCTCTTTCCCTCGCTAGAAGTCCCTCAGATGTGGAAGGCAGAATGTGACGAGGCTCCTCCAGAAAGCCTGTCCTGAATCCCGATGGCGGGGTCTCCCCTCTCCAAATTACACTTGCACACCTCTGCAGACTCTGGGCTCCTTCTCCCTGCCCAGCTCCTAAGAGCTCCCCGTGGGGCTTTAGGGGTAACCCTGAGGGGGGCTCATACGGTACCCCATTTCTTGGGAGAGAGGACTGACCACTGAGACCAGTCCTAGACCAAACATGTGCAGAGAACCCCGATACATCCCCGACCCTGATGAAGCTGAGAACCCAGGGATGCCTAAGAGACGGACCTTGGAGAGACTTCAGAGCATGTGTAGACATTCTGAAGCGCCTGGCTCTGGTCTGTTAACCACATGGCGAAGAGGAACCTCGTTGCCTGGCTGGAGAGACAGGGCTTTCTCTTGGTGGGACTTCTTCCTTGCTACTCCCTGTCCCCATCCAAGGCCGTATGGCCCCGGGAGCACAGGCTACAACCTTGTAAGTTTCAAAAGGCCAGAGGGGTCAAGCCAGGATCCCCCCCCAGACCCCATTCACTCCTGGACTTGCTCACAGTCGCCTTCTCTCTGCTTTACCCCCTTGCCTCTCCCCCAGTGACCAAAGCACCTTCTGGGAACTCTCCCTGACCATGCGTCCACCTGAGACAACACACAGGGGCTTCCACTTGGCGCCCCAAGGGGCTTAATAAATGCGGTCTCCTTCAATGTCCTGCCCCTGACAGGAGCCCACAGGGGTTTGTTGGTCAGGATCACACATCGGAACATCAAATTCCATGGGAAAAGAGACAAACAGCAACACCCCAGAGGGTGGGGAAGGGGGCAAACGAGAACCTGGATAAATGACCACAGGAGAGAGCCCAGTCGGACGAAGCCGTCCTTAGCACGGCAGAAGCGGCTGTGGTCCACTCTGTGTCACCACAGATTTTACTGGTGTTTTCTTTTAAATGAAATTGCTTCCTGAAGATCCCCTGCCTCCCCCTCTCCTCTGCTTCCAATCAGTCTCTGGTAACCAGGAATGGCAGTTAAGAAAAGAGTCAAGACACTTGTGATGGAGAGAGCCATCCGCATCCAGAGGGAGAACCCTGGAGACCGAATGTGGATCCAAGCAGAGGATTTTCACCTTTTTTGGGGGGGGGGTAATTGTTTTGTTCTCATTTTTTCCCTCTTTTGATCTGATTCTTCTTACACAGCTTGGTGAACGTTTAAATGTGTTTAAAAGAATTGCATATGTTTAACCTATATCACATTGTGGGGCGGGAGAGGGAGAAAAATTTGGGACTAAAGGTGAATGTTGAAAACTATTTTTGCTATATTTGGAAAAATAAAGTACTCTGAAAAAAATTTTAAAATAAGAAATAAAAGAAAATTTTCTTTCTTAAAAAAAGAAAAAGTTAATATATACCAATGCATTTCTTCTTCTCTATCCATCCTCCACCATTTCTTTTCCAAGAGGCAAGGGACATGTTTGTTGCCAAAACTATGAAATCATGATGGTCCCTACATCAATTGTTGTTCTTCATTTTCAAAATCCTTTTGAAAGTTTTTTAATTTTAATTTTTTAAGGTTATGCATATAAATTCATTTTTACTATTTTTATATGAATCATGTTGGGAGAGAAAAATCAGAACAAAAGGGAAAAACCATGAGAAAGAAAAAGAAGAAAAGAGATGAAAACAGTGTGTTGATCCACATTCAGTCTTTACAGGGTTCTCTCTGGATGTTGATGGTGTTTTCAAACCAAAGTTTATTGGAATTGCTTTGGTTCATTGAATTGCTGAGAAGAACCAAGTCTACCATAATTGATCATCACACAATCTTTTTTTTTTATAATAGCTTTTTATTTTTCAAAATACATGCAAAGATAGTTTTCTACATTTACCCTTGCAAAACCTTGTATTCCAAATTTTTCTTCCTCCCTACCCTCTTTCCCCTAGACAACAAGTAATCCAATATAAGTTAAACATGTGTAATTCATCTAAACTTATTTCCATATTTATCATGCTGCACAAGAAAAATCAGATCAAAAGGGGAAAAAAACAAGCAAGCAAACAACAACAAAGGTGAAAATCCTATGCTTTGATCCACACTCATCCCACAGACTTCTCTCTGGGAGCTGATGGCTCTCTCCATCCCAAGTCTATTGGAATTGCCCTGAATCACCTCATTGTTGAAAAGAGGCATGTCCATCACAGTTGATCATCATATAATTTCATCACACAATCTTGTTGTTGCTGTATACAATATTTTCCTGGTTTGACATGCTTCACTCAGCATCAGTTCATGTAAATCTTTCCAAGTTTTTCTAAAAATCAACCTTTTCATCATTTTTATACAATAATATTCCATTACTTTCATATCCCATAAATTGTTCAGCCATTCCCCAGTTGATGGCCATCTACTCATCTTCCAATTTTTTGCTACCACAAAAAGAGCTGCTACAAACATTTTTGCACAAGTAGATGCTTTTTCCTCTTTTATGATGTCTTTGGGATATAGACCCAGTATTGGCACTGCTTGAGCAAAGGGGTTTTTATAGTTTTTTGGGCATAATTACAAATTATGGTTGGATCACTTCACAATTCCACCGGCAATGTATTAGTGTCCCAGTTTTCCCACATCCTCTCCAACATTTATCATTGTCTTTTCCTGTCATCTTAGCCAATCTGACAGATGTGTAGTGGTATCTCAGAGTTGTTTTAATTTGCATTTCCCTGATCAATAAGTAGACAAATTTAGGTAGTATTGTCATTTTTATTATATTCGCTCAGCCTGGCCATGAACAATCGATATTTTTCCGATTGTTTAGACCTGACTTTATTTGTGTGGGAAAATGTTTTGTAATTGTGTTCATACAGTTCTTGGGTTTGTCTCGGCAGGTGGACGACTAAATATTTTATTTTGTCCTCAGTTATTTTCAATGGAATTTTTCTTTCTATCTCTTACTGTTGGGCTTTGTCGGTGATATAGAAATGCTGATAATTAATGTGGGTTTATTTTATATCCTGCAGCATTGCTAAATTGCTCATTGTTTCAAGTAGTTTTTTGATTGATTCTTTAGGTCTCTCCATGTATGCCATCATATCATTTGCAAAGAGTGATACTTTTATCTTTTATTGCCTACTCTAATTCCATTTCTTTCTTTCTTTTTTTTTTTTTTTTTGCTAAAACCCACCTTTCCAGTATGATATTGAATAATAGTGATCGCTCTTTCAAAATCCCTTTGGAACCTTCTCCTAATAGAGGCCCTGACAGCTTGGGGCCTGCTGCTATGTGGCTCCAGGAGCCCCATAATGGGGGAGAACCCACACCTGCACCCCCAGGCCCCGCCTAACCTCCCTCCCAGCCCTCTGCTTGTTCCAGGGTGTCTCAGGGTGGCTGCACCCACCAGTCCCTTCAGACCCTCAGTCTCGGGGTCCTCCCCTGGATACCCTTTCCCAAGCTGTAGTTCTCAGTACTCTCTCTGCCAGCTCTCCAGACCCTGGGGGACCCTTCCTGGAGTCCCCCAGGAACCCCCCACCCCGCCTTCAACAATCTGCAGGCCGCCCCACCCTCCCCCAGCTCTGGAAGACGGGGCCCCAGGAGCTCCCGGGCAGGCTGGCCCGCCCTCCTGACACTGCTGCTCACCTGGCACTCACTTTTGTAGGTTTTCTAGGTGTGCGCTTGGGAAACAAGCCGCCTCCTTTGTGTCTCTTGCCCCTTTAAGCTCCATAAGTTCACAGTGGAATCTCAACTGCTGTCAACTCACAGTGGGAAAACAATGAGATTATTTTAGCCCTGGGTGAGTAAATACAGGGCTGTGTAAGTCTGTTTGCTCTCCAGCTCCTGGCTCACAGCTGGCTGGCCCTGCCCTGCCTCTCTGGTGTGGGGGCCTCCGATCCCCCTAATCCCAGAGCCCTCCATCACTGTGGGCAACCTGGCAGCTCCTGCCTGCAGGTTCACATGCTCTTGTCAGCTCAAACCAGGGCAGGGCTCCGCAGGGATGTCCCCTGGCCCCGCCAGCCTGGACCACGGAAGGAGGCCCACCCAGCTCCTGAAGCCTCCCCAGAACTCTGCAGCCAGGGGCTTATGTGGAATCCTGGGGGCTCAAGGCTCCCTTCCCTGGGCCTCAGCATCCCAGCCCCCTAACCTTCCCCGCCCTCTGAGGGCAGCCCCTTGGGCAAAGGCTTGGGAATCAGACAGCTGAAAGGCCCAGACACTCCCACTCCCATCCAAACCCCTCCACTACCCCCAGCGAGGCCCACTGGGACCTGCCCCGCCCCGGCCCATTGAGCCTCGGCTCTGAGAATCCCAGAGGAGGGCAGCTCCCCGACCCCCAGGCAGCCCCTCCCCCTGAGGACCCCTCATCTTCCCCAAGTCCTAGCCCACCTCTGTGCTCCTGGCCAGTTTTTGCTTGTTCCTGGCTCTGCCCAACGGGGCCAAGCAGAGCAAGCTCCCTCCTAGAGATGGCTGTTAGACTCTGGGATGCCCCGGAAGCCTCCTCATCCTTCTGCTGACCCCCAGGAGCTGCTCTCTTCCTGCCATCCCCTTCTGGAGAGATTCTAGCTTTTTTTTTTTTAAACAGCGATATCCAGCAGATTCTCTCTGACCAGGACAGGGGGCAGCAGGGGGTGGGCAGAGTCCCCCCTCTGGGAGAAGGGGGGGTGTTGGCAGGGATCCAGGAGTGGGGATGAGGAGGCAGAGGGAGGGTGCTCTCTCACAGAAGTGCAAAGAACCCCCTCGTCTCCAGGAAGGAATGAGGCAGTGCTGGGTCTGTCAGACAGGGACTCCTTGGTCCCAAGGGCCCTGCCCAGAGCTTCTCCAGACAATCCTAGGAGACTCCCTGGGCACTGCCAGACCCCCTGAGAAGGACTTTCTGGACAGGGCTTCACCGGCCCGAGTGTGGACTTTCCCTGGGCTTTCCTCTTGCCCCGAATCCTTTGCTGGGGATCCATGGCCCCATGCTGCTCCTCTGACAGAGGGCCTCCTGATGGTGGGCGCTGTGCTAAGTGCAGCTCAGCACAGTCAGTCCATTAAGTGCCTACTGTGCGCTCAGTGCTGCACAAGCACAAGGTCCTTCCTACTCCCCCTGCTACGGTTCAGATGGGCTGGCAGCTCCACAAGGTCGGGTAGGATGAAGTCGATTGATGACTGGTAATAGGACCTGGCACAGGAGGCAGGAAAATGGCTTAATTCAAAGAGAGAGAAAGGGCTCATTCTGCTCTCGAGAAAGAAGCTAAAGTGCTTAAAGAGGCTGATGGGGACGCAAGAGGAGCTCAGTCGCCAAGCTCAAATGTATTTTGAATAATAGCTTTTTATTTTCCAAATACACGCAAAGATGGTTCTCAACATTCACCCTTGCAAAACCTCATGTCCTAAAATTCCCACAGCAAGTAATGCACTATAGGTTATTCTATACATTATTCTATACACATTTCCACATTTATCATGCTGCACAAGAAAAATCAGATCAAAAAGAGGAAAAACGAAAAAGAATAAAAAAACAAGCAACAAAAAGAGTGAAAATACTGTGTTGTGAACCACCCTCAATCTCTCCCTGGGTGCAGATGGCTCTCTCCATCACTGAACAATAGGAACTGGTTTGAAACATTTCATTGTTGACGAGAGCCATGTCCGTCAGAATTGATCATCATATAGTCTTGTTGTTTCCATGTATAATGATCTGTTTCTGCTCACTTCACTCAGCATCAGTTCATGCAAGTCCCTCCAGGCCTCTCTGAAATCGTCCTGCTGGTTGTTTCTTATAGAACAATAATATTCCATAACATTCCTATACCATAATTTCTCCAATTGATGGGCATCCCTTCAGTTTCCAGTTTCCAGCCACTACAAAAAGGGCTGCCACAAACATTCTTGCACAGCTGGGTCCCTTTCCCTCCTCTAAGATCTCTTTGGGATATAGGCCCAATAGAAACGCTGCTGGGTCAAAGGGTATGCACAGTTTGATAGCCAGTTAGGATATGTTAAAGGCAAGACTTGAACTTGGGTCTTCTTAGCATCAAGATCAATCAAACTGAATATCATCTAACAGAGAATGAATACAAAAGGGCAGAAAAGGATCCATATTTAGAGCTGGAAGGGATTTTAAGTGTAATGTATTCAATTCCCCCCCTTCCTCAAAGAAGGAAACAGGCCAGAGAAGGGAAGTTTGACTTTATCCAATAAACTTTATTCTGCACTAATTTATTTTTATTTTATTTGACACTAATTATTATTATTTTTATTATACACTAATACCTAGCAGGCACTGTGCTAAGCCTTGGGGCTACAAAAAGGTAGCTAGCTGTTCAATGTTACCTTGATAGAGAGAGGAAGAAGTGACAGAAGAAAAAAATGGCAGAAAGGGACCTGATGCTTTGGAAGAAAATGGTAAAAGATCTCCCAGCTGTCCCTGGTGACTTCCAGTTACTGTGATGAGAGGAAATGTATACCCAGGGATCGAAAGAACACGTGGGCAAGACCCCTCGTCCACCATCTTGGGAAACTGATAGAGAATGGGAGAGAGCTCAGTTTTGCAGAAGAGCAAACGTCCTGATATTTTTTAGAGGAAGAGAATTAAGTTTTCAAACTTCAAGCTCATGCAGCACTGAGCACACAGTAGGCACTTAATGGACTGACAAGCTAGTGAGCTTGACTTTGGTCCCTGGCTCAGTTCCACAGTTTGATTTACACCTGAGGTCCCTTATAGCTCTAGATGGATACTGATAGAATAATTTCCTTTGTTTTTAATACTTAAACTTTAAGATACTTAGTGACCAAGAAAAAAAACAGATATGTCAAAGCTACAAAGAAAATGGCTGCTTCTCATGGGCTCTACAAAACCCTCTACCCAGAGTTCCCCCTTTCTTTTCAAGAAGAGGGAGACACGGTTCATTGTTCTTTGGGACAAAACTGGTCCTTGCGATTCCTCTACGCTGTGCTGCCTTGTAGCGGTCATGGCGGTTGTTCTCCGGCGCCTGCTCATTTTGCTACTCATCAGTCATGTTCCTCTGAATTCTCCATGTTCCCATTTCCTTATGGCCCAGGATTCCACTGTATCAATATGATACTCTCCATTTGACGGGTACCCCCTTTTCCAAGTCTTTGCTGTGACTCAAAACCCCCCAAATTTATTATTGCTATAGTAGTACATTTGGGACCCTTCTTTCGGTCTTGTCTCCTTGGGAACTGCCGACTCAAAATGAAAGAGCAGCTTCCTCCTAGCTCGGAAACCCTGGGATTCAGTGGTCCCCAAGGAGCGCACAGTGAAATGGGGGTACAGCCCACCCTAGATGGAAGCCTTTGGGTTGCCAGCGTCCTTGAACCTGATCTTGTGGGTCCACACTGCCACTAACACCTCCCCCCACTTTGTACCAGATGAAATTAGCCGTGTGTCCTTGCTCCACTTCCCCGGGACTCCGCTTCCTCAGTGGGCTGTGGCCTGAGGTACAACATCCTCAGACTGTCCAGTGGAAGGGGGGCCACCTCGAGCTCAGACTGCCCAGTGTCCCCGTCCACCTGAGCTCAGACTGCCCAGTGTCCCCGTCCACCTGAGCTCAGACTGCCCGGTGCCCACTTTCCACCTGAGCTCAGACTGCCCGGTGTCCCCCTGGCCACTCGGAGCTCCAAGCCCACCTCCCCATCTGCCCGAGGGCCTCCACCTCCCACTGAGTGTCTCACACTCCCCACGTCCAGGATCCATGTTCTCCTCCCTGTCCTGTCCTCCTCCCAGCCACGCCAGGCTCCCAACCTCGGAGTCATCCTTCACTCTTCACTCTCTCTCCCCCCAGATCCAATCCGTCACCAAGTCGTGTCATTTCTGCCCACACAAGATCCCATCTCCATCCTCTTCTCCCCATTCACGCAGCCTCCACCCTCCTTTGGGCCCTCACCAGCCTTGCAGTAGCCTCCTAATTGGCCTCCTGCTCACAGCCTCTCCCTCTCCAAGCCACCCTCCGCCCAGCTCCCGAGTTAGTATTCCCAGTGTGTCAGTCACCCACGTTTACAGAGACCCAGAAACAAGCCGTACTTAGAGATTTAACAGATTAAACTTGGGTGGGAGCAGAGTGAGCCCAAGGGAGCACGGCATCCCGGAGGAGGCTTCCAGGAAGGAGCCTGCCTGCCCTGAGCCCAAAGGCAGAGTGTCGTAAGCGTAGAAGGAGCCCTTTTAGACGAGAACGGGAAGAGAGGACTCCAGGGAACGGGAAGAGAGGGAAGACTCCTGGGGAATGGGAAGAGAGGGAGGACTCCTGGGGAATGGCAAGAGAGGGAGGATTCCTGGAGAACGGGAAGAGAGGGAGGACTCCTGGGGAACAGGAAGAGAGGACTCCTGGGGAATGGGAAGGAATGGGAAGAGAGGGAGGACTCCTGGGGAATGGGAAGAGAGGGAAGACTCCTGGGGAACAGGAAGAGAGGGAAGACTCCTGGGGAATGGGAAGAGAGGGTCCCTGGGGAATGGGAAGAGAGGGT
>JAJPUD010004447.1:184189-197218 GCA_023553655.1 Myrmecobius fasciatus
AGGGAAGGAGGGAAAGAGGGAAGGAGGGAAGGAGAAAAGGAGGGAGGAAAGGAGGGAAGAAGAGAAGGAGAAAAGGAGGGAGGGAAGGAGGGAAGGAGAAAAGGAGGAAGGGACGCCCCCAGCCTCCTGCTTGGAGCCCCGAGCTAAGCCAGCCCAGCTGGCTCTGATCGAGGCCGGGCAGTCTGTCGATTGAGACTCCATCCCTTTCCCAAACACTTCATGTTATTCGATCGTCACTTATAAGCCAAAGAGATCCCAGCTTGATTAAAAAAAAAAAAACCCACCACCCTTAATTTCATAAAACTTGCCGCTGGAGTCTCTCTGTGTGTAACCTTATAGGGAGGGGCGGTGGGCTTGCAGGCCTGGGACAATGGCCACACTCAGCCTCCTGCCTGGTTTTTCATCAATAGCTTTGAATTTCCTGCCTTTGGGATTTGGCTAAATCACGATTATCCTGGAGCAGCGAAACGTCCGGGACATTTGCTGCTCTCCGGATACTCTCAGTCTCTTACTCAGGTCCAGGGTTTCTTAACCTTCTGGGGCCAGGGCTTCCCCGAGGGATTCTCTTCCATTCCTTCATTCAGATAACACACATTTGATTTAAAAAAATTTTAAAAATATTTTATTTAAATATTAAAAAAACATTATTTTCCAGATACACGCAAAGAGAGTTTTCAGCATTCACCCTTGCAAAAGCTCGTGTTCCAAATTTTTCTCCCTTCTCCCCACTCCTCCCCAGGACAGCAAGTAATCCAATATATATTAAACATGTGCAATTCTTCGACACATATTTCCACATTTATCACGCTGCACAAGAAAAATCAGATCAAAAAGGAAAAAAAAAAAAAAAAAACAGGGCAGCTAGGTGGCTCAGTGATTAGAGCACCAGCCCTGAAGTCAAGAAGATCTGAGTTCAAATCTGGTCTCAGATTTCCTAGCTGTGTGACCCTGGGCAAGTCACTTAATCTCAATTGCCTCAGGGAAAAAAAAAGGAAAAAAAAACGAGAAAAAACAAAAAGCAAACAAAAAACAACCAAAAAAGGTGGAAATACTGTGTTGTAAGCCACAGTCAGTTCCCACAGCCCTCTCTGGGTATAGACGGCTCTCTCCATCACAAGTCTATTGGAATTGGCCTGGATCATTTTGTTGAAAAGAGCCATGTCCATCAGAATTGATCATCATATAATCTTGTTGTTGCTGTGTATAATGATCTCCTGGTTCTGCTTGTTTCCCTCAGCATCAGTTCCTGCAAGTCCCTCCAGGCCTCTCTGCAATCTTCCTGCTGGTCGTTTCTTACAGAGCAATAATATTCCATAACATTCATATACCATCATTTGTTCAGCCATTGCCCAAGTGAGGGGCAGCCACTCAGGATAACGTGCATTTTAAAACACTTTTCATTGCTACCTTTTGTTTTTATATCCCTTCGGTTTCCCATTCTCCTCCCTTTACTCTCCCCTTCCAGAGAACAGAACAAATATATAACAGAATTTTTAAAAATAGTTCAGTAAAATGAAAATATTAACCAAGCCCAATTTTATGTCATGTTGCGTTCCTATGGGCCCCCAACTTGGGTAAAGAAATGAGCGGATTTTCTCTTTTTTGGGGTTCCAAGTTTGCTCATTATAATTTTATAGCCTTCAGTTCATAGAAGACTTTCCATACTTCTCTATATTCATCAAATTTAACATTTCTTGCATACACAGTTTGTTTAGCCGCTCTCCAATCAAAAGGAATATATACACTTTGTAATTCCTTATCATAAAAAAGGTGCCACCATAAATATTTAGTAGGAGCTTTATTAATTAATTTATTAAGTTATGGGAGCTCTCTTTTTGATCATTGACCTCCTTGAAGCATTTGACCTCTGGATCAAAGGGCATGGATGTTTTGTTTTCTTTATATAATTCCAAATTGCTTTGTAGATTTGTCAGACCAATTTATAGCTCCACCAACAATGTACTAGTGTGCCTGTCTTTCCACAACTCCCCCAACACTCATTATTCCTATGGTTCAGTAATTATTTATTAGGTGGGCACTGTGCTACTTGGGCAAAAACGACAAAGACAAAAAGGAAAGAGTTCCTGCTCCCAGGGAGCTTCCATTCTAATGGAGAAGAACGACAGATAATGATAAGGCTATATGAAAGAAATGCAAAAATAAATTAGGATGCAGGGGAGAGCGATGACGGCCGGGCAGTCTAGACAGTAGGGAAGGCTTCCTGGAGGAGAGGGCATTTGATCTGAGCTTTGAAAGAACTCTCAGATTCTCAGCGATGGAGGGGAGGGGACGGGCATTTAGGGCACAGTCTTGGAAGGACTTTGGAGAGCTCCACGAATCTAAGCCCGCTGCTGAACAAACACCCCCAAGATCCATCTGTGCCCCCGGAGCTGATGGGGACCCCTCCAGCCTGAGTTGGAGCAGGAATCCCCCCCATATTGAGGGAATTAGCCCCCAATCTCCAGGCCACTCGTGTCCTGTTACCAGCCATGGCCGGGACGCCTTCTCTGTTTGCCGGGTCACTGGGGTACGGAAGGGTTTTCAGGGATTCTGGCTTGGGTTTCGGGATTAGGTGAAACCAGAGTGCCTTAAACCTCTTTAGAGGTTTGGGATTAGCCCCGATCAGCCCTAATGCAGCTTTGCTGTCCAAAGCTAAATTAAACAGCAAGGCTCAAGGAGGCCCTGACTCACAGGTGCTTGGCTGGGAACCAGAAAGGGGGTCCTGGAAGCCCCAGGATGGAGAAGGGCCTGAAACCTGAGTGGAGCGGCCCTGAGGAAGGTGTGGATGGTGTGGGGCTGCAGCCCCCCCACAACAGACTTCTCAGGGATGGGGAGAGGTGGCTAATGACATTTCTGTGCAGGCCTTCCCCATCAAAAGAGTTTTTTTGGAGGGGTGGGGGCGTCTCAGGGCAAAGTGGAGTGCTAATCATTGAAGGGTCCGGCCTTGGCCTTTGGCAGGGCTGTGGTCTGGCTTCTGGGAAGGGGGTGAACCTGGGGTCTTAGGTTCAGTTAAGAACCACCATCCTCATCATCACCATTACTTAATGATGGCTACTTCTTTAAGCTTTGCAGAGGACTTAAAATATACTTTCATCTCATCATCACAACTCTGTGAAGTTTTTTTTACAGCTTTCTTGCTGAAGAAACTGAGGCTGGCCCACATTGGCCCCACTGCCCTATATGCCATTATGGCTTCCGCGTCGTGACTTTCTCCATCACAATTCAATATATCATCGGTTGGCATAAGAAATTACATGGGAATTGGGGGGAGTTTTGCAGATGCTGCAAACTCAGAAATGCACAAAATATGGGCAGAGTATTGTATAATACTGAGCAATATTTGACAATAAAGTCTTGTAAGCTTCCCAAAAAAGCAAAGAAAACACTCTGACTTCTGCTCTGGTAGAAAGGAGGACCAAAAAGATTCGTACATATCTTCCGGGTTTCCCAACCCCATGATGTGGAAGGGACAACTGGAGTCTATGAGATCGTTATCCCATTTTACAGATGAGGAAACTAAGGCAGACACAACTGAAGTGACTCGTTCAGAGTTGCCCGACTCTTAAGTGTCTGAGATAGGATTTGAACTCAGAGCTTCCTTACTCTAAGCCCAATGTTGTCCCCTGGGCCTGCCTACCATGCCCTCATTCTACTGGTCTGGTGTGCAAAGCCGAGCAGCAGACACAGAGGGGATCCAGACCTGTGACAGCAGGAAATGAGCTGGAGGGAGAGCTCTGTCAATTTCTCAATTGATTCAATTGACTTTTCATTTATTGATCGGTTTGGGGGAATGACAAGGTTGTGAGTTGGATTTTAAAGAGTTAAAAGGGAGAGCGCGGAGACAGTGTCGGGCCGATCTAGGAGATGCTTTTTCCAGGAGTTTAGAGAGATGGGGAGGCAGGGTTAGCAGGGATGGGAGGACCGAGTTGGGGGGTTCTGGCAGTTTGGGAGGCAGAAGGGAAGGAGGCAGTTAGCAGAGAAGTGAGAGGGGGGGGATGTCCGAGAAGGGGACAGTGGGAGGGGAGGAAGGGCAAGTAGAGGGGTCAGCCTTGGTGAGGATCCCTGAGGGAGAGGGAAAGAGCTCATGGAGGATGGCTGCCATTTTCCCTCTAAACTATGAGACAAGGTTCTCAGAGGAAGGCAGGCTCTGAGGGGAGACAGGAGGCAGATGGGGGGGGGTCTGTGCAGGACTCTAGAGCTGGGGGCAGGCTCAGAGCCTTTCTTACCTCCCCCCCTGTCAGGTTCTCCTTTGTGGGGATCCAGAGTCCTGCCCAACCCAGAGCTCTCAATGGCCTGATGACAGTCACTTGTGGAGCTGGCAAAGATTGATGGGGAGGCAGCTTTCACCTTTCATCCATTCAATGAGACTGTCAGGTACTTCCTGGATGGGGGGGCTGTGAAACAAGAGGAGGGCTCAGACCCCCAAGAAATGTGTGATCCTTGAGCTGGCCAAGCAGTGGGCAGCTTAGAGAGGGCCCAGAATATCCCCATGATTACATATATGGATATTATATATAATATTTACACATTTATAATAATCAGCTTGGTTAAGCCTGAGGGTGAGACCCCCTAAGGTTCCCATGGCTCCCTGCTCCTCAGCCTTAGAGCCCAAATCCTGAGTTTTGTCACATTGGCTCTGGGTCCCGGCTTAGGAATTGGGAAACTTGGTGCTTTGTGCATGAGATTTTTTTAAGAGCTCATCGTGAGCTTACAATCCATCTGGTTCAACCTCGTCATTTAACAGAAAGGGAAACTGAGACCCAGAGGAAAAACTAATCTAAGGTAGCATGGCTAAGACCCTCTGGGGTTATGGGATCTACTCAAGTTATTATTAGAGTTTCTCAAGTTATTATTATGGTTTGTAAGTCATACACCCACAGAGACAGACATTCACACATATGTATATATACATACATGTATGTGCATATATATACACACATATTAATTTAGATTTTATCATTGTCTATCATATTGTTCTCTGGTTATAGGGGAGCAGTTCATACTCCTTGCTCAGGGTTTAGAGGAACCTAGTTCCAACACTTACTTCCAGTGTGATCTTGGGCAAGTCCCAACTCACTTCCAGTGTGACCTTGGGCAAGTCCCAACTCACTTCCAGTGTGACCATGGGCAAGACCCAACTTTTCCAGTGTGACCTTGGGCAAGTCCCAACTCACTTCCAGTGTGACCATGGGCAAGACCCAACTTTTCCAGTGTGACCTTGGGCAAGTCCCAACTTACTTCCAGTGTGACCATGGGCAAGACCCAACTTTTCCAGTGTGACCTTGGGCAAGTCCCAACTCACTTCGAGTGTGACCTTGGGCAAATCCCAACACTTACTTCCAATGTGACCTTGGGCAAGTCCCAACTCACTTCCAGTGTGACTTTGGGCAAGTCCCAACACTCACTTCCAGTGTGACCTTGGGCAAGTCCCAACACTCACTTCCAGTGTGACCTTGGGCAAGTCCCAACCCTCACTTCCAACGTGACCTTGGGCAAGTCCCAACTCTCACTTCCAGTGTGACCTTGGGCAAGTCCCAACACTCACTTCCAGTGTGATCTGGGTCAAGCTCACCCAACTTGGATCCCTTTGTAAAATAGCAGACCAGCTGATCTCCGGCCCTCTTCCTCTGGCTCTCGGAGGTCCCGGGCCCAGGCGTCCTGACCTCCAGCTCAGCACTCTGTCCATACAACATGACAGAAGAAAGGGCTGCACTTCCCTAACCTTGAGAGTTTGGGGTTTTTCCCCCCAAGGAAGCGGGGTGAGCCAAACCTCCGGGAGTGTAAGGATCACCTGGCAGACATGTGCACGGGGCTGCTGCTGAAAGCTGGAGAGGAATATCTGAGATGAATTCTCAGGAGGATAAAAGGAATGAGAACTCAGGAGTCCGCGCTTTTGCTCCGGCTCTGGCCTCTTGGCTGCTCCGGCTGCATTCTCTCTTTATGAAGCACTTCCCTTTCCCTTTGTTAACATTATTATATCAGGAGCTTGACGTCATCGGGCAGCCTGAGTTTCAATAAAAGTTTTGATTCGGAAAAAAAAAATATGTTGGCAAGAGCGAGAAGAGCTCACCGAGGAAATCCCTGGATCCAAGACTCGGCAGCTCGGTGGAAACGGGTCTGTTTCGTTAGTGCCGGATTCCATTTTGTTTGTACAAAAAAGCATAAAAGTCCAGGCTTCCCAGCTCTCCTGGCCAGGATCTCCCCTTTTTTCCTAACATTACCCTCAAAGGACCATTTCCATCCACCCTGCTGCTGAGCCCTCCTCTGCGAGAGCAGGACTGGCTCAGTTTTCTACTCGCACCCAGGCCCGGTCTCGGCACCATGCTTGTATATAGAAAACAAGAACTGTTTTTTCGTTCCTTGAAGGCAGAGACATTTTTGATTTTGTGCATTTAGCAACTTGCACAGTTCTGGTAAACAGTCGACGCTTAATAAATGTATACTGATTGCTTGATCCTCATTGAGAATCAGGAGGTCATTCCTCCTCTTCCCAGTTCTGGGATTTTTAGGTCTTTGACACCCTGGGTAAATCGAGTTGCTTTCCTGAGCCTCAGTTTGCTCATCTGTCAAATGGAGATAATAATTCTGGCATCCCCCTCCCTCACTGGATCATTATGAGGAAAGTACTTTGGAAACTTTAGGTGCTCTAGAACCCGATGGGAGCAATAGGGACACCCTGGAGCAGGACTTGGGCAGTCTGGGGACGTTCTTGCATCCCCTTCCCTTTGAAAATACATAAAATAGAGGGATTACGAGGAAGAGGATGCTATTGAAATGCACTTATAAAATATTAAAGAAAATAATTCCCACCCCCACCCCCCGAAATCTACCCATGGATCTCAGAGTAAGAGACCCTTCCTCTCTTATCAAAGAAAGGTCCTGTGAGAGGAAAGGAGATGTCCCCCACGAAACCTTAGCCAGCAAAGCTTGCTTTGGCAGAAGCCAGTGGGGACACTGGGGGAGAGGCGGGTTTGATCCTTCCAGCCCCCCTCCTATGACATCTCTAGCTTAAAAGCAGACAAATCAGGAGTTAATTGTTTATGCTGCAAAAAGCATCCTGGGCTTACTGAGGGAGAGCCTTTTAAAGTTCCCTCATTTCCTCTGCAAGGAGCAAGCTGCCCAAAGGTGTAAGTGTTTGCTGACAGATCACCAGCCTGACATTCTGCAGGCAGAGGCAGCCCATGACGGGTGGGAGATGGTCCAGGAGGGACTGGGGAAGAACAATGGCAGGAAGGGGGAGGGGGAGAAAGCCCAGGGGCCTCCCCCACCTATGGAAATTCCCAGAAAGACAGGTAGAGGGGATGAAAGGGGGGGGTGAAATGGCAGCAGGATGAGGGTCCCCCAGGACAATGTCCCGAGTCCCCCTCTCAGAGGCCGGCCACTCAATCCAAGCACAAAAGACAGAGACTCTTGAAAAGCTCTTTGGAGGCAAAGAGGAAGTTCAGAGGAAGGCTGGGAATTCTGCTTGGGGTCAACGGAATGATCCAAACTGATGATGGAGAGAAAGCAGAGCAACTTCTTTAAAAAAAAAAATTCATCTTATTTTTGTTGATAGAGTTCCTTTTTACAACCAATCTTTTCCCCAATATCTCTCTCCGTTCCCCTACCCAGCGAGCCATTTCTTGTAACAAGTGTGTTTTTAAATGTCAAACGTGTGATGTCTCTGTTTTTATGACACCTTCATTTCCAAGACCATCCCTGATAACAAAAGTTTAAAAACCAAGAGGAAAAAGAAAAACAAGTTCAGCCCGACTTTTCATGACCCCATTGTTGTTTTCTTGTCAGAGATGCTGAAGTGTTTTGCTCTTTCTTTCTCCAGCTCCTTTTACAGATGAGGAAACTGAGGCAAACAGGGTCAAGGGACATGTCCAGGGTCACACAGCAAGGAAGTATCTGAGGCTGGATTTGAACTCTGGTCTTCTGATTCCAGGCCCAATGCTCTATCCATTATGGCGCCACCTAATTGTCTTACAACTACTGTGCCTCTTAGCATATAGAATATTCCTTCCTTGTGGTCCCCCACCTTTGAAATGAAGGAAGGGAGGTGCATTTTCTCAATGAAGCCAGTCTTATTATAATTTCATGGTGGACAGAGATTTTTTTTTCCCTTTCCATTTCTATTATCATAAGTACTGTATATATTATTTTGCTAATTCCGCTTACTCTCCGGCATCCTTTCCTTATCTTCCTGTGCTTCTCTAACTCCTTCAGTTTCCTTATTCCTTATAGCACAGCTCCCGCACCTCAGTCTGTTTAGCAAATCCCCACCTAATGAGTGTTTGCTTTGTTTACTATTCTTTGCAACTACAAAAAGCACTATGATTAATAAAGGCTCAAGTCTTGGTCTTCTTTGGAGTATAAGCCAGGAATGAATACTTGCATTAAGACATGTCAATATTTTAATCAGCTTTTTTTTTCTGGAGCTTCAGATGAGCTTTTTAAAAATTTTAATCAATTTTTAAGCATAATTTCAAATTTCTTTCCAGAATAGTTGAATAATAAATTTTTTTTTAAAAATAACAAATCATCTTACACTAGATGTTATTCTTTTTTGCCCTATTTGGCAGTTTTCTGGGCGTGAATGTAAAACTCCAGAGTTGTTTTGATTTGCATTTCTACTAATTTTTAGTAATTTTGAGGGATCTTTAACATGGTTGTTAAGTTTAATCTCTTGAGAACTATATCTTTTTAATATTTTTCAACAAGGAATGACGGTTGGTCATATATTTACATTATTTCCCTACAAAACTTAGAGATCAGAGAGATTTCTTTTTTTTTTCTTTTTTCTTTTTTTCTTTTTGCTGAGGCAATTGGGGTTAAGTGACTTGCTCAAGGTCACACAGCTAGGGCGTGTTAAGTGTCTGAGATCAGATTTGAACTCAGGTCCTCCTGACTTCAGGGCTGGTGCTCTATCCACTGCACCACCTACCTACCCCATCAGAGAGATTTTATATAAATATTTCCCTTCAATTAATAGTTTTTTTATATTTTCAACATTGACTCCAAAAACCCTTGTGTTCCAATTTTTCCTCCTTTCTTCCTACCTCCTCCCCTAGATGGCAGATAATCCAATATATGCTAAACATGTTAAAAAATATATGTTAAATTCAATATAGACGTACATATTTATACAATTTTCTTGCTGCACAAGAAAAATCAGATATGGCATTTTATTTTTTCCAATTACAAGTAAGACAACTTTTAATATTCCCCCCCCCTTTTTTTTCAAAATTTTGCATTCCAAATTTTCTTCCTTCCTTCCTCCCTTCCCTAAGAAGGTAAACAATTTGATATAGGTGATATATGTATAATCATGTAAAACATATTTCCATATTATTAATGTTGTGAAAGAAGAAACCATTTGCAAAGGAATTATAATTTGAGAAAGGAAAAAATCATACACACACAAAGTAAACTGAAAAAAGTCTGCCTAACAACAAGATTATATGATGATCAATTCTGGATGGACGTGGCTCTTTTCAACAAAGAGATGATTCAGGCCAGTTCCAATGATCTTGTGAGGGAGAAAGCCATCTACATCCAGAGAGAGGACAATGGGAACTGAGTGTGCATCACAACGTAGCATTTCCACTCTTTTTGTTGTGGTTTACTTGAATTTTATTTTTTTTTCCTTTTTGATCTGATTTTTATTGTGCAACAAGACAATTGCAAAAATATGTATGCTTATATTGAATTTAATATATATATATATATTTTACCATGTTTAACATATATTGAATTACTTGTCATCTAGGGAAAGAGGTGGGGGAAAGGTAGGGAAATTGGAACACAAGGTTTTTCAAGGGTCAGTGTTAAAAAAGCATCCTTGCATATGTTTTGAAAATAAAAAAAAAAACTTCAATAAAAAAAGTGTAATCTAAAGGGAAAAAAAGTCTGCCTATCTGCATTCAGACTCCAGCAGGTTTTTTTTTTCCTTTGGAGGTGGTTAGTATGTTCCATCATGAGTCTTTTGGAATTGTCTTGGATCATTGTATTGCTGAGAGAAAGTAAGTCAATCATAATTGATCATCACATGATCAATTCTGATGGACATGGCTCTCTTCAACAATGAAATGTTTCAAACCAGTTCCAATTATTCAGTGAAGAAAGCCATCTACACCCAGAGAGAGGGACGTGAAATGTGGACCACAACATAACATTTTCATGATCTCTATCGACGTTTGCTTGCAAACGTTTCCTTTCTCAGATATTTTTTGTTCATGTAGATATGATTGTTCTTGCACAGCAAGATAAGTATGGAAACATGTATACATATATTCAACTTGTCAAGTATTTTAACATAATTAACATGAAGTGGACTTCCTGCCATCTAGGGGAGGGGAGGGGACTAGGGGGGAAAATCTGTAACAGAAAGCTTTGTAAGGGTCAATGTTGAGGAACTACCCATATATAGGTTATGCAAATAAAAAGCTTTAAATAAAAAAAAAGAAGAGAAATAATTGATCATCACACAGTGTTGTCATTACTTTGTACAACGTTCTCCGGGCTGTGCTCATTTCATTTGCATAGAAGTCTTTCTAGATTTTTCTGAAATCTCTCTACTCATCATTTCTTGTAGCACAATGATATTCCATGACCATATATCATAACTTTGTCAGCTGTTCCCCAACTGATGGTCTTCCCCTCAATTTCCGGCTCTTTGACACCACACAAAAAGCCACAAAAAATAATTTTGTACATGTAGGCCATTTTCCATTTTTTATAATCTCTTGGGACACAGACTTAGTAATGATATTAAATAGCTTTCTCTGCTTTACTTAGTTGCATTGATTTTGTTTGTGTACAAGTTTTCAATTTCATGTGATCAGAAATAATTATTTTGTCTTTTGTGATCTCCTCTATCCTCTGTTTGAAAATTTACCTCAAGTTAGGATACTTAGAGTTTCTCAGTTACTATTTTGCACCTGTTTTTGGTCCCAAGGACAGTGCTCTCTGGATTAGGAAGGGCAGAATAAAAATGGATAATAAGGAGTGTAATAAGGATAATAAAGTAGATGAGGATTTTGTGAGATAACCCAGAAAGACTTGACAAGCAAAATCCATCAGAACCAGATAATCTACACCCATGGATTCAGAAAAGAATGACTGATCTGAGTACTTAGCTACTGTCAGCAATCTTTGAAAGATAATAGAGAGTGGAAAAAGGTCTAGAGAAAGGTAAATATCCCCCTTTTTTTAAAAGGAAGAAAGGACACTGAATAGATGTCTATCCCTGGCCCCTCAAAATTAGAATACATCCTAGGGCTGGTTAGTGGACATTTACTTTTTTAAAAAAATTCATTCTTTCTTTTTAAAAATTTTATGAAAGCTTTTTATATGCAAAACATAAGCATGGATAATTTTTCAACACTGACCCCTGCAAAATTTTCTGTTCCAGATTTTCCCCTCCTCCCCCTCTCTCCCTCCCCTAGATGGCAGGTAGTCCAATATATGTGAAATAAGTTAAAATGTATGATAAACCCAATATATGTATACATATATATACAATTCTCTTGCTGCACAAGAAAAATTGGATCTAGAAAGAAAAAAAACCTGAGAAGGAAAACAAAATGCAAGCAAACATCAACAGAAAGAGTGGGAATGCTATGTTGTGGTCTGATGCACATTTACAAAGGGAAGTGATGATCACCAAAAACCCAAGTTTTGGAGTAACAGAGTATGTTCAAAGTAAGACATTTTTCTAGCCTAAGAAAACTTAAGAAGTCAGTGGAACTGGAGCCCACACATGTGGCAGCAACAACAATGGCCCGTTGAGGAAGTATGAGGAGGGAAGAAAATGGGATAGAGTTAGTAATCATAATTGTGAATGTAAATGGGATGAACTCACCTATAGAATAGAAAGAGACAGCAAAGGGGATTAGAAACTAAAATCCAACAATGTGATATTTAAAAGAGACACACACAGAGAGGGTATTTTGCTTCAGATGAAGTAAAAATGGAGGGGTAGCAATCATTATCTCATACAAAGCAAAAGCAAAAATCTCCTTAAAAGAGGTAATCAGCAAAACTATATTTTGTGGAAAAGTACTATAGACAATGACATAATATATGAAAAAAATTTACAGCAAGTTTCTCTGACAAAAGTCTCATTTCTCAAATATATACTGACTACATAGAGGCAGCAAAGTGAGATAGTGGATAGAGAGCCTGGTCTGGAGTCAAAAAGATTCTGGACTCAGACACTTATTAGCTGGATGACCCTGGGAAAGTCACTTAACCCTGCTTACCTTAGTTTCCTCGTCTGTAAAATGAAAAGGAAATAGCAAATCACTTCTTTATCTTGCCAAGAAAACCTGAAATGGGGTCACAAAAAAATTGGACGTGACTGAAAAATGACTCAATAATAACCAACAATAGAACTGAGTCAAATTTGCAAAAAAAAAAAAAAAAAAAGACCCATTCGCCAATTGATAAATGGCCAAAGGATATGAGCAGGCAGTTTCCAGAAGACAAAATCAAAGTTCTAAATCACTAGTGACTCTTGTTCAGTCACGTCCAACTGTTTGTAACCCTGAGGACCAGAGCATGCCATTGCTGTCCACTGGGTTTTCTTGGCAAAGACACCAGGAGGTTTGTAATTTCCACTGGATTAATTCAAATAGAGGTTAAATGACGTGCTAGGGTCAAACAGGTAACAAGTATCTGAGGCCAGATTTAACCGAGGTCTTTCTATTCCAGGCTCCCAGCTTTATCCACTGAGCCACCTTGCTGCCTCCTCTCCCACCAGTGATTAGAGAAATACAAATTAAAGTCACTCTTAACATCACGTAATCTCACTGTCGCTGTGTACAGTGTTCTTTTAGTTCTGCTCACTCAGAATCAGTTAAACAAAACAACACAACACAACACAACACAAAACCCAACCATCATGGCAAGATCTATAGGAGCTAATGCAAAGCAAAGTGGGCAGAACCCGGAGGTCTCCTGCACAGTCACAGCCCTGTTGTAACAAGGCTCAACTACAAAGACTTGGCTACTCGGACTGATGCCGTGATCCAAGACAACCCC
>JAJPUD010004448.1:0-12588 GCA_023553655.1 Myrmecobius fasciatus
CTGGGATTGTTTTCATAATGTCAGGATCTGGGGACTGTTCTATTTTTCTCCGTAAGAGCTTTCTATGGTGAGAGCTCTCTTCTGCTTTTTGCTCATGGTTTAAAGTTGGGATATTGGTCAAAAGCAGAGAAAACTGCAACAATTTGTATTTGCCCTGGGGCAGTTTGCCGAGTTGACTTCCGGTCTGAGGCTGGTCAGGCTAGATTCACACTAGGACCACGTTTTCAGCTGCTCTCAATCCACCCTTTACCAAAGGCAGATCTGCCAAAGCACCTGCCTGCAAGCAGAGCAAAGTGGCCCAGGTGTCTCCCAGGGGCTTCCTGGGTGCCTCAAATCCGCCCCTCTATCGCAGCCCTGACTTTCGCCCCGGCTGGAGTCTGATTGCGACCAGCAGCCGATTTCCCCTGAGGCTAACCTTCTCTGGAGTTCTTTCAAGGTAGATTTTTGATAGAAGTGTGTTGTAATCCAAATGTTTGGCGGAGCCCTCACTAAACCAGTTCGAAGGCTCACTTTGTCTGGGTCTGAGGGAAGGTCCCAAGGAGTTCACAGAGAAAGCTGTCTGCAGTTCACCATCTTGGCTCCGCCCCCTGATATCACACTTTTCACTGAAGATCACTCCAGAGTCCTGAAAAGGTTTACCTAATTTCAGTAATTTAATTATTTGAGGGATAAATTCTTAACAAATCTGTGCTG
Source organism: Myrmecobius fasciatus (assembly GCA_023553655.1). NCBI lineage: Eukaryota > Metazoa > Chordata > Mammalia > Dasyuromorphia > Myrmecobiidae > Myrmecobius > Myrmecobius fasciatus. The sequence goes on from JAJPUD010004448.1 coordinate 694, forward strand.
CATGATCATGAAAGAAAAAAAAAAGTTGATTACTTTGAAATAAAACAGAAATATGCTGGCAGGATATTTTGATTTTGTCTACTACTTATCTTTGGTATTTACCACTGAGTTATAATCTAATAAAGAACCTTGCAACTCTTTACACTGATCTGAGATTTGTAAAGGTGAAGGAGAACCCACAGAAGAACATTTGCTTTTGAATTTTCTTGCCCTTTCTTCTGACTTTTAGTAGCATAGTAATGGCCTTATAAGTCTGTGTTTAGTGTGTATTTCTTCTATTTTCCATTTACCTAATTATCCACAACAGTTTTCTCTTAAAAAGCATTTATCAATTTTGCAGGAATCAGTATTCCCAACCTTATTCCTACCCACTTTTAGCAGGTAGCTCATGAACTACTATGACTTAAAAATCACTCATTCTAATAGGTCTCACTGAATTTCACTAAAATAGCAAAGATTCATTTGCTAGTTAGTCTTATAAATGAAATCTATCAGAGATTGAACTTCACTGATTATAAGCCTTTTAGAAACCAGATTCAGGATCACCTCCATAAAGCATTATACTAAAATTTTCATTGAAAGTCAATAAGTATATAAATATCAATAAATTTTCTTCATCATGTAAAATATGGCTGAGCACCTACAAAGGAATAGGTTGTTATATTAAAAACAAACATTACAGAAAGAAAAATGATCAAAATGGATTAATTTCTTCTCACTATTATTATTCATAATTGACAGTGCAAACTTAAAAATGATATTTTTTGAGCTTTGTATGAGATAAATAGACTTCTTCCAGTGGCTTCATAACTACATAATAGTAAATGTTCTTTCTCTTAAAACCAAGTAAAATTTGATTTTCAAAAGTGCTTTTAAAAATCCTCTTTTCATAGAAAATTATGATTTTCTAAGTACATGAAAAAGATAAAATTTAACGGAGTTGTACACCATCTTTTTAGATGAATTAATTCTAAAGAGTCTTCAAATTCAGTTAAATGCTAGGAAAATTTCCTGTAAACCATATTATTAATTAAAAAACAAAGATTAACAATCTTATAGTTTAATTTACATATATATGCATATATATATTTGCTTTTTGCTGAGTCAGTTGAGGTTAAGTGACTTGCCCACAGTCACACAGCTAGGGAATGTTAAGTGTCTGAGTCCAGATTTGAACTCAGGTCCTCCTGACTTCAGGGCTGGTGCTCTATCCACTACACCACTTAGCTGTCCCTCAATCTATTTTTTTCATAGAGGTAGGAAATAAAGACTTGACCAGCAGAATAATGAGAAATCATGCAATTTTTGATTCCTACTGTGATTCATGAATTATTTATATTTTTATGAGGACTAAATAAATGTACTATTCAAAAGTAATTTTATAACTTCCCTCTTTCCCCAGAAATAGCTTCTGTGGGAAACTTCTCATTTTTTGTTCTAAGGAAGTCCTCACCTAAAATGGTATTAGGACATATCACCTGCTCTGTTTTGGGAAGTTAAATAATGTTTATTGTGGGAAAGAAAAGAGTTAATATGTCAATGCCTTTTAATACAACTTTTAGTCCCTGTTCCTGAATATAGGTCTCTATCATTAATCCATTAATAGGATCTTTAATGAAGGCCCATATTCAAATTCCATGTACCACATCAATAAATTTTTCTTTTACTGAGATCCTGAATTTCTATTTCTTTTTACTGATTTGAATTATGCATTTATATTTGGCATCCTTGCACTGGCAAATCTCATTCACTGTAAGTAAATGTTTTGAGTTTCTAGGTCCATCCTCCTTCTAGAGCCTTGGAGACTACTAAATAGAACAAATATATAACATTATTTAAAACAAAGCTACAATTCATCTGATTCATGGTTAACTATGAGATTCTCAACATGTACCAATGATAAATGTGGGCAGAGCTTCTTGTCAATTCAAATCTCTAAATCTATAATCTATTTGATTATTTTTTATTTGGATCAATAAAGAGCCTTTGTTTATTGTCTTCCAGAAAAAAAGTGTTTAATTTTATTTTTAAAATAAAGATAATAAATAGATGTTAAAAATTGTTTTGTAACTATGCTAAAAACGATTTAGTATTATATATGAAAAATCATACATCAGCATCCCCAATTTGTGGTATAAAAGAACTAGAGAGAGATTTAGTGAGAAGACTTACCTCCAAGTTTTTCTAGGTTGCACATTATTGATACTCTGTCTTTTAAGAGGGAGGGCAGGAAGGAGAAAGAGAGAGACAGACAGACAGACAGACAGACAGACAGACAGACAAACAGACCCAGAGAAGGGATCCTAAATCCTAGCAAAATAAAACCATTTCTTCATTTGTAAAACTCTTCTACATAAAATGTCATATATGATTACATTGTTGTATGGAATTTCTAATGAGGAAACTCCTCCTAATCAACATTTCTGCAACTTGGAGTATGAGTTGCTTGGAATCCTGAAAGGTTAAATGACTTACTCAGGACCAAATATCAGTATTGGTCCAAAGTGGAGCTGGTACCACATTTTCCTGACTATGAAATTAATTCTTTATCTAATCCAATGCAATACACATTTGTGCCAGGCAATGTGATCAGCAATGCAGACAAAATTAATTTTAAAAAAAGATGGTCCCTGGCCTCAAAGAGCTTACATTGTTAAGGAGACAATATATAAAAGGACACAGGAAAGCAGAGACTAGGGAGAAGAGGAACATCAGGGGGTATTCTCTGTAGTTGAAACTAGGCAGAGTAGGAAATGCAAAGTGGAATGAGCTGAGAGTCACTTTTTGCCTTCTATAAAGAAAGGCATTGGGAGGAGTTTATTATTCTGCCTAGCCCTCCAGTCAGAGAGGAAAGGAGGTTTGATTTAATGGTGTTGAGACCTGATTGAATGGTGGTGAGGTTGGAAGTGATCAGTTTATTTTGGGAGGAATAGCTTGGTCCTAATTTAATCAGGCAGAACAGCAGATACAAAGTACAGTGAGCTTAAAATTCAGCTCTCTCATTCATATCTATTTTCCCATACATATATACAAAATAGTATATATGTGTATAGAAATTAGCATTATTTGAAAGGAAGTAATGTTTTTATTTTGTTTTTGTTTTTGTTTTTGTTTTTGTTTTTCCTGTAGGCAATTGGGGTTAATTGACTTGCCTAAGATCACACAGCTAGTGAGTGTTAAGCATCAGAAGTCTGATCCTTCTGAACTCAGATCCCCCTGACTCCAGAGCTGGTGCTCTGTATCATCTAGCTGTCCCAAAGTAATAATCTTTTGAGGATGAGAAAGGACAATGCCTTTGCTTTCAAGCCTGGGAATAAAAAAAAATTGAGTTCTAGCCTCAGTTCTTCTACCTGTTAGTTGTTTTATCTTAAAAAGGCACTTAATGCTTTCTCTGCTTTCAATTTTCTATAAAGAGGTTAGAGAAAGTTGGTCTCCAAGGATCCATATGATTCCAAACTTCTATTACTGACCTAAAAAAAATCATACTACACTATTATGAGAAAAGGTTATGCTCTAGAAAGTATTCTTTTACAGGTTGTTGGCATGATAAGTCACTTTGGCAGTGCCCCAATTAATTCATTTGTGTCCTTATGTGCCACATGTTCAAGTCAGTCAGAAAGTGCGTTTATCTCTGTAAGGTTTGGATATGCCGATAAATAATACTGAATGATTTTTACGGTGGTATTTTCCAGAATTAGAGTCTATAGAGGCCTTTGAGGTTAATGTGATTAAGTAAAAACCATCCTCCAAGTCCATACAAATAGAGTGCCTACTAATTACTCTGCCCAAGCTCTATTCCTACCCGAACTCCTTAGTATCAGCACTATGTTCTTTGCTATGGTCAATATCTCTCATAACCTTCTATAAATCCATATAACCCAGTGTGGAAGTAAATCACTTATTTCAGAGCAAGTGAGAAACTGCAGTGGAAAAGAATAAAGATAGTGATAGATGCTAAATATGTTCTTTCTTTACTATAGGGAACTCATAGATGAAGAAATTTCTTCAACCTAAAGCAAGTCAGCACTTTCTCTTTAATATATAGTTTTGAAGATTTGCTTAGAACACAGAGATTGTGAGTTACCAAGGGTCACATAGTCAATATGTGACAAAGTTGGAGCTTAAACCAAGGTGTTTCCAAGCCCTGAAATCAGTTCTCTATGCATTACCCCATTCTACCTTGTGGTGAAGAATGACCAAAGCAAAATATCTAACTTCAAATAGTTGTCCTTTATATAATTTTATTATCTTGTTGCAGTAGGAACAAAGCAATGATCCCAAAAGATAAAATTTTTGCTACTTAATTAGCTATGAATGCTAAAAGCTAGAAATAACAATAGTGATAATAACAGCAGCAAGAAATAACTAGCATTTTGGTTTGCATAGCACTTTATAAATATTACTTCATTTTATTTTGGTAACAACCACCAGAAGTAGGTACTATATACCTATTTTAGAAAGTAAGTAAGTAAGGAGTACAGGAGTTAAATGACTTGCCCAGGGTCACAAAGACACTCAATTTTTGAGGCTGGATTTTGACATGGGTCTTCCCGATTCCCAGTCTAGTATTCTATTCACTATACCATATAGCTGTTCACCTTATTTTTCTAGTAATACTCTACTTTTGTTGGTATCAGCCCACTCTTAGGGGGGAAAAAAAGGTCATTTAGGTACACAAACTTAGGAAAGTAAAGATGAGTTCTAGACACTATATCTTAATTAAATTATTTTTGGAAATGAGTTCTCCTTTCCTTTTGTTCTCTACCCTACCTATGAGCAAGCATAACATACTAAAATTAAAAGCTAAAATTAAGACTAAGTTCTGTTTTTCTCCAACATTGTGCTGAATAACTGTAGTAACAACATATCAACAGTTGTTTGTTTGCTTGTTTCTGAGTTGACAACCCTTTTTTTTTATCATGGATGATTAATCATTGCTACACATTGCTATAAAGTTCTACTTACTGTGATAACGGTGGCTTCTTTTCTGTTAATAGCTCAAAGTCATTGGTTTACAAACTTCAATACCAAACTGCCCTTTGCATATTCTTTGACTTTCTTAAAATACAATGGAACTCATGCTTCTAGAGCTATAGGAGACAGTGCTATTTTTCACATTGTTTTGCTTCTTTCTGTAGATCTACCCAGGCTCCATAGAGTTAATGCAGGTGATTGAAGATTTTATACACATTGTTGGAATGGGGATGATGGACTTTCAGAATTCATACCTAATGACTGGAAATGTAGGTAAGAAATAGGAATATATTTTGTCAAACTCATACTTTTACTGAAAATCACAAATTGCAAGTATGCATTCTATACATTTTCATGCTTAATATGTGCAATTTACATAAGTCTATATACTTAAGAATATTTCAGTAATATTCCACAGCTAGTTTTTATCTGCTCTTTTTATTACATTTTGATTATGTATATTTATGTAGACTGTAGATATATGTATGCATATGTATCTATACATACTAATCTATTTACTATACAATCCTGTTTTTTTAAAGGGGGGATACTAGCAGTAGATTTCTTAAGTATTATGTAAAGATTTTATGTAGCATATATAACATACATATATGTACATCTATTTTTCACAAGTACTTCCTACTGCCACATCCAAACACATATGTTTATTTACATATACATAAATGTCATTAGAGAAGTACACAAGTATGGTGATATGTATATATTATCCATAGGGATGGCATGTGTATTTTGGCACTCCTGCCTATTAATATCTAAAATTAATTTCAATGTATTTGCACAATATATTTGGAAACTCACCATTTTCTTCCTTACAAAATGAATATAAGGCCTAATTGGTTTGAATTATCTTCCTGAAATAATGATTTTGTGTATATTAAAGAATTTTTCAGTTATTTACTTAATGTCTCCCATAATATTGTGGCCATGGAAGTTTTCACAATCCACTTTCCAAGGATCTATGGATTCCTCAGATCCCTCTAAACTAGTTATGCATTTATTTAAACAGTAGCATAGCATAACAACCTATAAATTCAGAACTTTTTATCATAATAAGTTGTTCTTAATATTATATATTCTCTAGTGGGGTTCAATTCCATCATATAGTAACACGGCCATTTTTGTAGCAACATAATTATATCAAGAGTTGACTGATAGTTATAATAACTAAAAGTGTACCTTTTATTCCCAATGTTAAAACCAGCAAGGACAAATGAATTATCTTCTTAAATGCTTTACATACTGAGTTAGGAATGTAGTAATTTCATTTTTATGTTTCTTGTGCCTTCCTTCTATGACATGTCTGTGACTATACATAGAATAATTTACCAGTTGTAAAGCCTAAATAATATACATAGAATAATTTAGCAGTTGTAAAGCCTAAAACTCTCTTAGTTTGAGTTTTTATATGGTTAATAAGGACACTGAAATAAACATATAATCATATTTTGAGAATTATAAATGTACTAATTTCAAGGAAAGTCTCTAACTAAAGTTAGCATTCCATTCAGCCACATGCAAAAATTATACATACAAACATGCATATGAATATATATATGCATATAAATAAACATGTATATGTATATAAGATATTAATACTCTGTAAATGCAGATTTTTGTATGAAAAAAAGAAGCTCTTAATTGAAGATGGTCAGACATGGGGAAAAGTGGTAATTCTAATATTAATAATCACTAGTCCCAATTAGCTAATCCAGTATTCAAAAGCCGACATTTTCCTTCATAATTGACAATTAGTCCAAGAAACATAGAACTAAAATAATTAGATAACATTATCATCACACATTTCTAAAGTATTTCCTGGATCATTTATACAAGAATCTATACCAATCATACTCCCTGCTATCTGAGAACTCTTAACCATACTCATGCCAATCACTTATGCTTGTCTTAACACAGCCCTAGAATATAGGAGATTCTTTTATTACTGTACCTTGCACACAGTAGCCACTTTTAAAATTCTGAATTCAGCTGGATGAAATGGGAAATAATGAAGTCACTTAGTTTCCTATTTTTAGATTTCAATAACCTCCTCCTGTTACTCAAATACTCAAGTGGTTTTATGATCTCATCAGTGTGTATATTCTATTCAGGAATGAACATAGCACCCCATCCACCCTTGCCTATGCAGTATTCTTCTCATCTATATCTCCAAAGAAGTTCATCAAAGGTTCACCCAACATCTTAATAGATCTTCCTCACTTTTTCTTAAGAAGGATATCAGTGAAGTGTAAAAGCTATCAGTTATTTCTTATTCTGGCCATCTGAGCAATGCAAGTGAGTGTGTGTGTGTGTGTGTGTGTGTGTGTGTGTGTGTGTGTGTTTTAACTTAAGTTCTTTTTTCTTCTTTCCTAAGTGGTTCTTTATTTGTTCCATATTATAGTTTACCTCTCCATTGACTTCTGAATGATACTCAATTTTAATTTAATTCTTATATTATTTCATAACTTAAAATCATTCTGGCAGATTATTTTTGGGTACTAAAAAGTCTGATTTTTGTTGCAACAAGACATTTATGGCCAGTATATGAGTTTTGCAATTTCTCATAGCCCAAACTAATCTCTTCTACCAGCTTGCTTTCCATTTGTAGTATCTTTCCCAAGGTATATTTTAATGAATGAGTTTTATGGATTGTACATCTCATTCTATGGTATAATCTAAAGTCTGAAAAATAAATACTCTTCATTGTCTTGATTTTCCAATGTGGAGAGTTAAACCTAATTTTTCTGAGTGCTTTTGAACTTTATTCGAGAGACTAAACAACATTCTAAGGATTGATAGAAATACTATGCTATCCATAAACAGGAACATCTGAATCTCTGTGCTATATCTCCTTCATGATGGTGTTGAAAACAAAACATATCTCCCTATTTTATATTTTATGAGATAGTAAATATTAGGTCATCAAATAAATTTTCTTTTATGCTATTTTTTTTTACAAAATATCGCCTATGTTTTACTAATATCCTGATCAAGAATTACCTCAGGATATGCATGTCATACTCATAAATTTTTACTTAATTCAGAAAAAGGAAACAGAGATTTTAGACTTTTTTTAATATTAAAAAGGCCCAAGATAATTTCTGTACTTTTGTCATTTCTCCCAATTTTATGTACCTTATGAAATTATCTATCAATTTTTTTTAATAATTACATTAACACATTCACAGATTCCTCCAGGTACATCTGGTCTTATCTATATTTTTCCTATCATGTTTTATGCCTCCTTATTTAATATGTTTTCTTAGCTTTAGCATGTACTGATAACATTTCCCGATATAAAAATGACCTATCCACAGTTAGAAAACAAGTTCACAATTGAATGATACTAAAGGAACATCTTATTTAAGACAAGAACAATATTTATATTTTTGTACAAATTTTTGTTCACATTTTTGCATATAATTCAGTTTCATAATATAAACTTAAAAGATATTTCATATTTGATATTAGTTTGAGACAACTTAAATATGAGTGAGTATTCCTTTAATTTGTGTTATATCTGAACTTTGAAGTTGCTTTAATATGTTATAATTGTGTCTAGTTTTTTAATGATTTTTAAAGCAAAGTTTGTTATTTGTTATTATTTCAGTTCTGTACAATTCTTCATAACACTATTTGGAGTTTCTTGGCAAAGATAATTGAAGTGGTTTGCCATTTCCTTCTCTAACTCATTTTGCTTATGAGGAAACTGAGGCAAACAGGGTTAAGTGGCTTGCCCAGGGTCACACTCCTATTAAGTATTTGAGATTGGATTTAACCTCAAATCTTCCTAACTTCAGGCTCAACACTCTATCCCTCTATCCAATAAAAAATGGTAAAAAAAAAAAAAGGATAGTCTCCTTCAAACCATATTGAAAATTATAAGCTAATGAATTGCACAGAGGTATATGGATCTGAAGCCACATGGCTTTTCTCAGCCCCAAGAATCTCTGAGATGAACAATGCAAATAACTAGATGGTAAAAGCCAAGAAACAAAAACAAAAACAAAAACAAAAAAACTAAAATCTTTCACCTCAAATTCTTTGTTCTAAGATCAGATCCTTCACAAGCAAATGTGACTGGAAATGTGACTCTGTGTTATTAAACATATTCATATTATGTCTTATGATATATTTACAACTCTTCAAGAAAAAAGAAAGTAAACTTTATTATTTCTTCATAAACAAAGAAATAAAAGAAACAATAGCCATCTTTCCTCAAGTTAATTGGTTTTCTTTCATATGTTAGCCTTCAATTTTTTTTTTTTTTGTGCCCTATCCCCATGGATCTGTGGTACTACGCAGAAAAATGTTCTCTTCCTTAGCTTTAAAGTACAGGCCATATACATAATTAATACTTTAAAAAAAGCACAGAAATTAAAAATTACACATTGGAGAATCAATAAGTAAGCAGTATTTTCTTTTTTCATGCACATTATCTCTAATATCTATATTATATTCATTACTGAGTCTAAATGAGTATTACTCAGAGTTTCTACAATGTATAGTTTGCTTCATTTTTAGTTATGTTACAGAAATATATTTTGGAGGATATGTTTTTTGATGATATGCTTATATTCATCATAGTAACTGAATCCCACTCTTCCTGGAATGGTCATTCGAAATTCCTGCAGTCATTTGACTAGATGAAATGCAGTATATTCAGCATAAATTAAATAGCTAGTCTAGAACCTATTTGCTCAGGGCAGGGAGCCAAGTTGGCTGATGAATGGGGGGGCAATAGAGTTTAGCTGTAATGAATTGTGAAAATCATATTTTGCTCCCAATTTTCAGAGTTCTCCAAACAAGTTTGAGTTATCTATCTCAAAAAAGTACCATTGTCATCAAAATCAGAGAACCTGAATGCCCGTTAGTGTCTTTTTTTTTTAATTAAAAGCTTTTTATTTACAAAACATATGAGTGATTTTTCTACATTGACCTTTGAAAAAACTTTTTTTTTCCCAAGCTTTTCCCCTCCTTCTTCCTACCCCCCCACCCCTAGATGACAGGTAATCTAATACATGCTAAATATGATAAATTATATGACAAATCCAATACATGTATACATATCTATACAGTTATCTTACTGCACAAGAAACATCAGATCTAGAAAGAGAAGAAGAAAAAACAACCTAAGAAGGAAAACAAAAAGCATGGAAATATTCACAGGAAGCGTTAAAATGCTGTGTTGTGGTTCACACTCAGTTCCCACAGGCCTCTCTCTAGATGTATATGACCATCTTCATCACAGCACAACTGCTTTGAATCACATCATTGTTGAAGAGAACCATGTCCATCAAAATTGATCATCGTATAGTCTTGTTGCTGTGTATAATGTTCTCCTGGTTCTGCTGATTTCACTCAGCATCAGTTCATTCAAGTCTCTCCAGGCCTCTCTGAAATCCTCCCGTTGGTCGTTTCTTACAGAACAATAATATTCCATAACATTCATATACCATAATGTATTCAGCCATTCTCCAATTGATGGGCATCCTTTCAATTTCCAGTTTCTTGCCACTACTAAAAGGGCTGCCACAAATATTTTTGCACATGTGGGTCCCTTTCCCTCCTTTAATATCTCATATAGGCCCAGTAGAAACACTGCTGGGTCAAATGGTATGCACTGTTTGATAACTTTTTGAGCATAGCTCCAAATTGCTCTCCAGAATGGTTGGATCCGTTCACAGTTCCACCAACAATGTATCAGTGTCCCAGTTTTCCCACATCCCCTCCAACAGTTATCATTATCATTTCCTGTCATTTTAGCCAATCTGACAGGTGTGTAGTGGTATCTCAGAGTTGTCTTAATTTGCATTTCTCTGATCAATAGTGATTTGGAGCACCTTTTCATGTGACCAGAAATAGTTTCAGTTTCTTCATCTGAAAATTGTCTGTTCATATCTTTTGACCATTTATCAATTGGAGAATGGCTTGAATTCTTATATATTTGAGTCAATTCTCTATATATTTTAGAAATGAGGCCTTTGTCAGAACCTTTAGATGTAAAAATATTTTCCCAGTTTACTGATACCCTTCTAATCTTGTCTGCATTCATTTTGTTTGTACAAAAACATTTTAACTTGATATAGTCAAACTTATCTATTTTGTGATTAATGATGACCTGTAGTTCTTCTTTGGTTATAAATTCCTTCCCCCTCCACAGGTCTGAGAGGTAAACCATCCTACATTGTTCTAATTTGTTTATAATATCATTCTTTATGCCTAGATCATGGATCCATTTTGACCTTATCTTGGTATATGGTGTTAGGTGTGGGTCAATGCCTAATTTCTTCCATACTAGTTTCCAATTTTCCCAGCAGTTTTTGTCAAATAGTGAGTTTTTATCCCAAAAACTGAGGTCTTTGGGTTTATCAAACACTAGATTACTCTTGTCATTGAGTATTTTGTCCTGTGAACGTAACCTATTCCACTGATCCACTACTCCATTCCTTATCCAGTACCAAATGGTTTTGATGACCACTGCTTTATAATGTAGTTTTAGATCTGGCGCAGCTAGGCCACCCTCATTTGCATTTTTTTTCATTAATTCCCTTGAAATTTTTGACCTTTTGTTTTTCCAGATGAATTTTGTTGTTATTTTTCTAGGTCAGTTAAATAATCTCTTGGGAGTTTGATTGGTATAGCACTAAATAAATAGATTAGTTTAGGTAGTATTGCCATCTTTATTTTATTTGCTCAACCTATCTAAGAGCACTTGATGTTTTTCCAATTGTTTAGATCTGACTTTATTTGTGTGGAGAGTGTTTTGTAGTTTTGCTCATATAGATCCTGACTTTCCCTTGGCAGATATATTCCCAAATATTTTATACTATCGATAGTTATTTTGAATGGAATTTCTCTTTGTATCTCTTGCTGTTGCATTTTGTTGGTGATGTATAAAAA